>VWZS01010571.1:136320-274729 GCA_013397075.1 Rhabdornis inornatus | reverse complement strand
GCCCGCTCTTACCCCCGCCCGGCCCCGCGGCAGCGCCGCCGCCCGCCGCGCCGCGCCCGGGCGTGTTGTAGCGCGGCGGCCCCGGGGGCACGGCAAGGATCCGGCCCCTCCGCTCGGCGCCGCGGCTGAGCCCGCCGGGAGCGCGGGCGGCTCCCCCACCCTTCCTCCTCCGGAGCGGCCGAGGCGGGAAACGCGGGCGGGAGAGACCCCGGCGACCCCAAACGGGGTGGCCGCGCTCGGTTTCCGCCCAGCGCCCTCCGGTCCCAGCGCCGAACTTGATCACGATCAGAAAACGAAACGGTGGGGGGAAGGGAAGGAAGGGGGGAAACCCGAACGCGAACCCTAAGGAAACTGAAAAGCCCCGAAGTCGACGGCGGAACCCCCGATGGCGCCCTTACCTTGCATAAAACTTCGCTCAAGTCGAAGATGTTGGGCGACACCAGGGCTGTGGACATCTTCGGCGAGCGAGGGGGGAAGCGAGTGGGGCAGCGGCACTCGGACACGAGGAGTCACGGCGTGGGTAAGGTACAGCCTCCAGCGCCCCTGCTCGCAGCCTCCCCCCGCCGCCGACGCCGCCACCAGCCCGCCCGGCCGCCGCGCCCGCTCGCCGCTTCCAAGGGGCTCGCGAAAAGCTCAACTTATAAAGTTTGTGACTTACCCCCGGGAGGAGGAGCCGGCGGCGGGAAAGGGGAGGAGGAGGAGGGCAGGGTGATTGACACNGCGCCCAACGACCGCACTGGGCGGCGGCTCCGCGGCTCGCGCACTTCTTCCCGCGGAGAGCCGGCGGGGTCTGCCCGCTGGGATTGAAACGGATCGGACCCGCGCTGGGCCGCGTTTGTGCACCCTGCACGGCTTTGTGCTGATCACCGCCCCCCTCCCCTCCCTCGGAGCCTTACTCCTTCTTTGAAATTCTTACTGAAACCTGGCAGGCTCTGCAAGGGGAAATAGCTCACATCCCCAGTAATTTAAGTTGTTAAAATGCGTGTCTGCCCTTTAAAAGGGTGTTTGATAAATCCTGCCTTTTCTCCCAGTCCCCCGGACCCAATACTGTATAACTGTAAAAAAAAAAAAAAAAAGAAACTAAGGTCTCTAGGCAAGTAATCAGTTCGAGGTTTTAGTAAGTAAAGTATGATTCATATTGATACCGGTATGGCAGAGACGAGGGGGTACAATGGTGGCAGTTTCTGTATAAAAGTAAAAACGAGCCCAACTGTTGAAGTGAGTAGTTGTCAATACCAGGGCGCCTCAGCGCTCAGTTTGTGCCCGGTTGTCCCCCTTAGCCCCGGCTGTAACTTCAGTGGGTGTTTCATCCAAGGCTAAGCAATGGCATCTGGGCCCTCTTCCCCGCGCAGGCGGGCGAGGGGGGCTCTGCCCCGGCACTGCAGGCTCTTCCTCTTTCCCTGCACTCCGGCTTGGCTGGGAGAACAGAAACCCCTGCCTTGGGCTGCAGAGCGCTGACCCGAGCGGCCATCGCACCGAAAACTTCAAACAAATGATCCACTTCCTCCTCTGTTTGCTTTGGAGTCGCGGCATCTGGACTTTGCGCTGGCGGCTGATCTTTTTTCCCTCCTTTGGTCTTCAAGAACAACCAAAATAACCAACCGAGAGAAATGTCCGCAGGCTCAGGCTATTCCAGATTTTTATTTTTTTAATGATCATTATTATTATTATTTCCTTAAGGAGAGCAATCAGGTTCCTCGAATTTCCTTCTCTTTATAGTTTCTTTTTTTTCCCCTCGCCTTGGCCAGAAGTGAGGAGTAGACAGGGGAGCAAACAGCCTATTATTTTCTGCAGTTGTTTACTCGTTCTGTAGATGGTGCTTGTTCCCAGGGCTCCGAGCCTCTCTATAATTAAACCCATTTTAATTGTTAGTTAGAAACGTCATTTCGGGGACTTTCCAAGAGTTACCGAGAAAGCCAGCAGAGATAACTATTTCACTACTGAGTCGCTCCCAGCCAGGTTTTTGCCCGGTTCCTCCTGTCGTCCAGCCACGGCATGGGGCTGATCTTGGAGTGTGATTGCAGCAAGCCCAGGGCCAGCAGCCCCTCTGCCAGCACAGCCCTCTGTCCCTACTGCTTTTGTGCTACTCGCTTGCGCCGTGTGCATTTGTTTTGGAAACTTGGGGTTTAAGGCTGCACATTTCCGCGGATCAAGTGGCAAAGGCTGAAGCCGAGAAGGAATTTTTTTTCAGTGATTTAGCTTGGCAAACTCCGACTCCATGGTGGTCTGTCTTGCATTGCCTGCGCACATGCTCAGCTCAGGAATTTAGCTGCTCACCCCACCTCGTGGCTAAAAGTCAGAGCCCTCCGGGCCAGAGTGGGAATTTGTGTGGGCATGAATTCACGCCGAGCAGAGGAATGAAAAAATTGGAGCCTTCCACCACCCGCCAGAGCCGTGCCAGAACTTTGATAGATGCAAATGAATAAAGATAGGTAAATGAATAAATGAAAGTCAATTATTAAAGAAGATTACTGAAAAAGTGAATGAATGCAATTCCATGCTCACTAGCCTTCTTGTATGAGTCAGTTCATCCAGGCCCAGCACATTCCACTTGGGATACTACAACTGGGCCTAGGAAGTAGAAATAAATGTCCAGGACCTCCCAAGCCTTTCTCAAACTTGTTCTAAGCACCGGAGCCCCTTTTGGAGCCCTGTCCTTCCCTGGGTCAAATGCAAGCAGATGCTAAACTTGTCACAAAATACAGAGGGATAAGATTCTCCATTAGACCTGTGCAAACATTTAGCAGAGGAATTAAAAACCACTTTCCTGCACAAGAGCTGAAACAGGCCAGAGTGGCCAGAAGGCGGGGAAGAAGAAGGGGGCAGTGAATGAAATTATAAAGGCAGGAGGTTTAAAGGATTACTTTTTCCAATTGTGTGTGTGTATAAAACTGTGGGCTCGTTGGCACATGATGCTGCAGAGGTCAAAAGTATAAACTGGGTCAAAAAAGCAATTCAATAAATTTATGGAGGAAAAGTACCTGGAGGTTTACTAAAGGCAAAGGCAGGCATCTGCAACATGTTGCTGGATGATGCACAGCAGAAGTATCACTCTCTCATCCCTGTTTTCCCCCCATAAGCATTGACTGCTCTTAGAGGTAAGAGGAAAGCCACAACAGACCTTTGGTCTGATCCAGCTTGGCACTGGGATGTTAAAATCAGCACTATCTTGTCCCCGAGCCACTGAGCACGGGTTCACACGCTGGCCTCTGCTGAAGGCTGGAGAACAGTCTCATGGGGTGGCTGCGTGAGAGGGTGTTTTTTGCCCAGTTTAACTCCCTGCCACGGTAATAAGAGGTTACTTTGAGCACTGAGTGTAAACTGAATCCAAGTGCCAGCTTTGCCACAAATATATTTGATGATGGTGCAGCTCCCGTGGCAAAAGAACAAGGTTGCTATCTTAAGACACCTGCACTTCCACTCACCTGGAGCCATTTGGCAGTAGGAGGCCTGAAGATCTGCTTGCGTCAGTTACTGAGCACAAACTTGAGTATGAAAAAGCCTGAATTGTTGAAAACAAGGTGGGGGTGGGTTGTTTTGGTTTATTCCCCCTCCTACCACTCAGTTCCCAAAGTTTCAAGGTAGGAAAGTGCTTTCGTCACAGGCAACATTTTCCCCTGTGACTTTCAGATGAATTGGCTGTTTCGCTGCCCTGCTCCCATGGGAATCCTCAGACATGTCTTGTCTGCAGTGGTGCTCCAATGTAGAGAGGCTGGGAACAGAGGAAAGACAAACCTTATTTTTGCTGGGGGTGTAAAATGAGCCAAAGCTTTCTGCAGTCACTATTCTATACATATCTTTTGGGTCTGATGCTATTTTTGTTGGCTGTGACCCTGGAGGTGTAGGTGTGGAAGTGCCTTTCTGCTGGTCTCTGCAAGCTGGTGTAGATGTTTCCTCTGTTCCAGGCACCTCCTCAGACTCTGTGGCCTTTCAGGGAGAGTAGGCGGATGTCAGCGTGGCCTTTCCCCACCTGTCTGTAACTTTTTAATACTTCCTTTTATTTTGGCCTTGCGCTTCTTCCATGGAACATCTCTGGGTAGCCACTGGGAGGTGTAAATGGCTTGAGATGGAAACCACAGCTTGTAGGTGCGCCCTCTGCCAGGCTTTTCTGGCACCCGAGGAAGTCGGGTCTCCGCCTGCTCCCAAGCAAAAGGGATATTACCAGCTGCTCGGTGAGAAAACAAATTCACAGAGATACAGGAAAGTGTGTTAAGGTGGTGGGAAGCAACAGGACTGAGATTCCTGGCAGCTCGGGTATGTAAACATTAATAAAATAGAGAGTGTGTGCATATGTGTATTTTGTGGTGGCAGGAAACCCAAGAAGCTAACTCCATTATTTTTGCTGGAATTGGCAGCAGCTGTACCAGACAAATATTATAAGCCCTTAATCCTCCTGACTTTACACCTGTGAATGACCTAAAGACCATCCAAGGTGGTCTAAATTACAGCACATCTTTACTAATTAGTAATGGAGTTTGGGATTTGATTTAGTTGTTCATAAAAAGGGCTTTCTGTTTTTCAGTAGCTCAGATGCTGGGCTACCTCTGGGGGAAGCGAGGGGAAGACAGGAGGTGGAGGTAATGTGAGGCCTCTTCTGAAGTGTCACATGGATGTGACTAGCCTGCCACAAATTTAGCACTGGTGGCACTGACAAGACACTGCAGTGGAAAAAGCAGAGGTGTCCTTTTAAGCAGACACAGGGTAAGGAAATTGGCTTAAGTTAATGGATCTAAGTTATAATTTCCAGTGGAAATACTAATGCAATTAATGTATTTCCACACAGCAGGACAGCAAGCCCATGCGAGTGTTTAGCTGTTTGTCATGACTGCTCAGGAGCCTGGCCTAGCCACATCCTGGGGTCTGTCCAGCTACATCCAGGCACATGCAGCCTGTGCTGAGGGTGGGAGCAGGGCTGAGACACACGTGTGGCAGTAGGTTAGAGGGGCTGGAGGAAAAGACCATCACCAGGACTGGCTGCTGATGGTTGTGGAAGGTGAAGGTGCCTGACAAGGAACATCTGCCTCCCTGTGACCTGGGTATGGGACTGTTACTTTACCCCAGCTCCGTGGCAGTGCAGTCCCCAGCTGGGGTCTGCACATCCTGTCTGGACATGGGGACAAGCAGGAAACCCAGCAACCCCCTCACACAGCACCACAGACATCCCTGCTGCCCAATTGCTGCTGGCACCCACCTCCTCCTGCAGAGAAATCTCCCTCTTCTTAGGGGTGTGCCTGTTCTCAGTGACGTTACAAACCCTCTAGGGCAAGGCACAAGACTAGTCTGATCTCCTCCCTGAACATGCCGCAAGTGCATGAAGCTGGGGAAGGGATTTCCATCCTGCCAGTGTAGTAATGGGAGCTGAGGAAGTGCCCAGCCTGGCTGCAGCAAGGCAAGGTATGGAGCAAGATGTGTTTCTCATCAGTTTCTCAGCAGCTTCGTGCTCTGTTGGGGGGACTGGTGTTCTATCCTGCTGCAGGTCCCCAGAGCAGCACCCCATCCCCTCCCTGTGGAGAGTCTACATCCGTGGGACAGCTTGTGCAGCCGGATGCCAGCATCCTCTTTCCTCCAGGTCTCAGCTGGGTACATGGTGGGCCTGGGGTCCCCAGCATCCCTGCTGGGCCCAGCCTCAGGAGCGGATTATCGTGTGCAGCAAGGGCACAGCTTCAAATAGGTGCCCTTAACCTGGCCTTATATGCACAGGGCTCTGTGCCTGACAGGGCAGAGGGAAGTCAAATATATCTCACCTCAATAAATTGTTGTTCAGGTTAAGGGAACTGACAGAAGCTTTATAGAGGCTGTTGGCAGATTCCAAAAAAAAGAAGCAAGTGGCACCTGCTGCACATCAAAAAAGCAATTGCCTTTGTATCAATAAGATGGTTAGTGCATATAACATAAGTGGTTGGGGACATGGAAAGGCACAGATCTCAGAAAGCAGGAGAAAATCAGTTTTTTCAAATCCTGCATGCACGGTCCTGAGCTGATACACAGCAAGATGATAATGCAGCAGGGTGGTTTCTGTTGGCCTCAGCCTGTTTCCAGCCACAGCAGCCCTGGCTGCTGATTATTCAGCAGACATTAACCAGTGGAATGTTTCCATGATTTTTTTCTTAAAAAAAAAAAAAATAAAAAAATAAAATGTCCTGGGATGAAATGCTTTCATCTTTTTATTTTCTTTTTTGAGAAAGTCTAAGGCAACTCCGGAGCCTCTCGGATCATGACATTTATGTGACATGCAGTGCTGGTGTCAGAAGGTGCTGCTTGCCACTTACCTCCAACAGGCTCAGCTGTAACCCTCTGAAAAATACCATTTTGTCCTTTCACTGTGGAGCTTGTCATAACCTTATTTCCAAACACATGAGTTGCACTCCACACATCTTACAGTTCCATGAGATATTTGCATTTGGGAGGCAGCTTGCTTTCCCGCCTATCCCATTCCATCAAAATACACTTTTAGCACCAGGCAGGAAGCCAAGGTCAAGTCTCCTTTTCTTTTTTTTTTTTTTTTTTTTTTGGTCCCTCCTGCCCGCTCTGAATACATTATAATAGAGACTTCAGCTCCATTATTGTATCTTTTCCCACAAGACCGTTGCCTAATTCAGACCTCAGCAGGGAACCTGCTTTCATCTCTGCCAGCTGGGCATGGCTGGAGAACCCTATGCCCGTAGGATCTCCGAGGGGGAGGACACAGAGCTGAGGCTCTGCAGATTCCCGTTCATAGAGGAGAGGAGTTTGCTTAGGTCCAAATCTGGTAGGGCATTTCCAGGGAGCCTCTCCCACTGCCTCCCATGTCAGGCCAGTAATGAAGAATGTCAATGACGATGGGATTCCTCTCATCTGTTTTTAAGTGCCTAAAAGTTAGGTGTCTAAAGCTAATTAGTTGGACGGGCTTCCTGCATAGTCAATGGAGACAAATAGGCACCTCCTAGTGTATGATTCATTTCACATATCTTGAAGTTTATCTTGAGAAGGGCTGACTCACCCAACAGCCAAGCACCCGCTTCTCTTCTGTGACTCTAAAGGCAGATCGGCAACTTGCTGAGGATTTGATAGCTGCATTTTGGGTGTCCCAAGTTGGGCAAGGTGAGTCCTACTCCCAGCTGTGGCAGTGGCTGTGGAAAGCCTCATCACTTGGCTGCTCTGGCTTGCCCCCCTCCCACCCTGTTTCTCACAGCAGGTCCATTTCCATCCCTGCCCAAGCAGGGCTGGGTTTTAGTCTGTCCAAATCACATTATCAGCTCTTATCACATTATCAGACCAAGTTAAATATTTATAAAGCACCTGGGGGCAGGGTCCACATCTTTCTTCAGTTTGTATATTCCCTCGAGGAGCAAATCCCCTGTGCTGGTGTGCAACCCTTTGCAGGCTGGTGCAATACAGCACCATGAGTCCCTGTGCCAATCTGCAGGTCTTGACAAAATGCAGCTGGGAATGCAGAAAGACCTCATGGACATTGGGAAATAGGCAGGAGTGAATCATAAGAGTCAGGAGAAGCAACTAATGTGTGGGAAAAAGGCAAATGTGCTACCTCGGCACAAACATACAATAAGGAAGTATGTAATAATAATTATTGTTATTGTAATACGGCCTGGGTGAGCATTTGGGAAAAAGATATCTAATAACTGACAAGCAACGTGGCTCGGTTTGTTTTGATCTGAAATTCAAACAATGGTTGTGTTTATAAGGCAATAATACGCAGGGCACTGGCACCACACCAACTATGCACTCCCCAAGTCGGGTTTATATAGGTCATGCCAAACAAATAATAGTGTTCTTCAATATAATTACTGATTCATTACAGAAAGAGAATGTAATTGAGTCTGTTTGGATTTCAGGGAGGCGTTAGATATGGTAAATTCATACATTTGAACTCAGATTGGGAAAGCTTTGTGTGCTTGCCTAGTTCTGCTCATCCAGGAGTCAGTGATAAAATTCTCATTGCAGCCTGCCCCAGCAGCATGGGAGCCTTCCTTCAGGCTTCGGCAGTCGCTCATGCTCCTGCTGCCCTTTGCAGACTCTTTCAGCACCCTTTGAAGCACTTCACAGGTAAACTGGGAATTAAACTAATGTTAGAGCAAGACCCGGATCCAAATATGCTGGACGTGGCTCTTACCTCAGGCAATTGCACCCAGCCCTTAATCCTGGGGGCATGCTGGCCACTCCACTTCAGAACCTCCTGGTCCATGGCCCACTTCTGGATGTGTCTTGACACACATCATCTCAGCGTTACTGCAGGGGAAAGCAGCAAAAGGCAGGGGATGGGATGGGCTGGCAGTGCCCACCAGCTCCCTAGACAAGGACATCCCAGCTTAACTGGCACATTTGGGCACAGGAGAGTTTTAAATGATGTTGTTAGCATCCTGGGATGAGGGTGGGGTTGGGCAGTGGTGGGGCCATGCTGCCACCCAGCATGGCAAGCAGGTGCTACCAGCACTCAGCATTAAAGGACAAGAGCTGGGCTCCAAAGGTGAGGGAGGACCAGGGCTGCTGCTCTAGTGGCTTTGCCACATGCCATTCCCTGGGGCATGGTGGACTGGCTTTTCAGCTGCAGTACTCTGCTTTCCCCGGGGAGACCTGGGCAGTCCTACACCAGTCCAAGGTGTTTCCTGCTGGCCTCTGCCCTGTATGGACCTTGCACAGCACACACGGATGGATGATAGTGCCTGGAGTATTGTCCTCAACACCCAGCACAGCTGCCAGTACCAGTGACAGGGCATTGCTCTGTGTGACACCTGGGCTCAAGGAGTTTACCCAGGGAAACACAAGGCATTGTGGCACAGCCTTGGACCCTCATGTCCATCACCAGCCCCACTGCTGCTCTCCACATAACAAAGGGCAGAACCCCAGTCTCCTTCCTCCCTCCTACCCTGCACCAGGGAACAGCAGGCCAGACAGGGCATAGTATGAGGCTTCCAGAAAAATCAGCACCATGCAGGTCACACTGGTGGACCAACACTCAGCAGAAGGAACACTGATAGAGCACTAGACCCACTTCAGTTGGCTTCTGTGAGCTTCTGAAGAAGCTCATCAGGAACAAGTAGGGACCATAGTAATTTATGCTTTCAAAAGGTCTTTTGATAAAGGCCTTTCCAAGAATGAAACAAACTTGGCAGCCAGGGTATGAAAGTCACATCTTGGATTGAAAATTGAGTCAGAACTGACAGAATGGGGGGGAAATCCATTAAAAGTAAAAGGCCAGTATTCCAGTTGGGGAAGAAAAGTTTACTGAGTGTAAGGGGATGGTGGGACCATGCCTGGCAGAGATAAAAGCAGCCCTCTGAATACTATTACAAAAATGAGTGAAGGGGGAAGAAAGATAAAAAGGCAACAGCATTTGCTGCCAACAGAGAACCATGCATTATAAATGCAAGCAAGTCTTGGCAGGGCTGGGAGGGACTCCAGAAGATTCTAACTAAACTTGGAAACCAAACCACCATGACGGAGAAAGTTCAGTGCACATAAATGCCAAAGCAAGCTGTTTTAGAAGAAATTGGGCAAGCCTCTTACTCTGAATTAGAAGTTGTGTTGTGGGGACAGCAGACAGGGGCAATGACTGTTCAAGCATCACACATAAAACATGTCATCATATAACCTGGGTACTCATCACAGTCCATGCCCACTTGCCCTTTGTGAAGCAGGACTTAAAGAAATACTGTAAGATGGACCATGCTAAGTCAAGATCAAAAGTCCATCAAAGGCAGCATGGAAGAATAGAAACAGGATCAAACACAGAGCTGGACTTTTTCTGTGAAGGGAGGTTGAGTAGTATAATATTATTTCATTTTCAACAGGGATGAGGAAGGCTACAAAACAATAGTTCCCTTTAGCAACAACTGGCTGATGCCTTTGGATTATTTGTGCTCTGCAAGTTGAAGAGAGAGATGTAAAGGTGCTTTTAAAAATAGTTGCAAGGAAGTTTGTGCTTTGCCGCTGGGCTGCCTCTCAGTACTGTTCCTGGCTGGATGTGATCTGCTGATAAGCTTGTACCTGGCCTGAACTCAGCTGCCTCTGCATGCCAAGCCACTCAGAGCAGTGTACCCGCTCAAGATAGATTGCTGACACCCACTTTTGCAGGGGCTGGGTGCAACTGCCTTGTGGGCAACCTCCAGCCCTGGGCAGCAGCTGGTGAAGCCCTGCCTGTGCACTGAAAGCCTGCTCACCTCAGTGCCCTGCTGTCACAGAGTGGGGACTACACTGCAGGGCCAAATGTGGTCCCTGCCAGGGCGTGGTGACACCAAGACCCATGCAATAAGAAATGGCAGGGGGGTCTGTGTGTAAATAATTTACTAGTATGACCTAAATGCTATCAGGCCCTTGTTTATTTTTATGAAGTTACTAAAGAACCATGCTGATTCTGAAACAAGTCTGGGGACCAGAGAAGTGACACAGAACAAAGGCATCTGTCCCTGGTGTGAGGCAAGGCAGCCAGGCTGGGAGGAGACAGATGCCTTCTGAATTTCCAACTTTTCCTGCATGCAGAAATCTTTGTGGAGAAACCAGAGAGGGAGAAATGCCACACATTCTACAGGTGGCTGCACCAGAAAGGTGGGAGCTTTGCCACATGCTCTGTGGATGACCAGGGAGGGGAAATAATTTGCCGGATGATGTTTGTCACTATTTCAGTCAGGGTTTCTGGGTGCCCCCAGCTGCCAGTCCTGTGCTGGGGCCATGGATCCACAAAGAGGTAGGCTTTTGGCAGAGAAACAGAAGCAAAGCCTGGACTTATTATCATCAAAGAGGAGCTAATTGTGCTCTTGACAAGAGCAGAGACACTGGTCCTGATGTCTGGGCCACTGTGCAGTGCAGGTAGTGAGCACTGTGCTCCACAGCACAGTTTTCTTGGTGTTGTGAAGACCAGGCAGCTTTGAAGATCCACAGCAGGATGCTTCCTCCTTACCTCCTTATCTCCTTACCAGTCCTTTGCTGTCTGTAAGGGGATAAAAGGTGTTGCAGACACACGAGACACTGATTGCTGGCTACTGGGGCTGAAAAAAGAGGAAGGCTAATCCTCCTACTTTCCTACTCTTTTTTTTCCTGTAAGTCTCTGTTCCATACATCATGTGGTCATAAAATAATCTAATTTTTCAGCTAAGAAAAGCATGCTGTTCATGTTAGCTAGCACAAAGAAAAACATGAAAATTCTGAAGTGTGAGTCCAAGACTAGATTAAAAAGAAAATGTACATAATTCGACATTACTGTTTTTTTTTTTCTTAGTTATGTTCCTTAGGTGTCTGACAGTATTTTGGAACCTGTCTGTCAAGCATTTGGGATTAGTTCTGTTGGAAGGGCAAAGATGTGGGCCCTCTAGTGCTACTTGGGAAATACCAAGATACCAGCCCACAGCTCTGCAGGGAGAGGTGTTACTTGGTGAGTACCAAGAGCTTAATCAGAAATTTGGGAGCATCTCAGATGGTCAAGCAGAAAAGCAGATCAGTTTTTCTCTTTAGGTCTCCTGCATGTGGCTGTTCCAACTGGATAATAGGTCCAGCAGTAACTCATAGCAGCAGGAAACTCTTCCTATTCAATGGTTGCCTGATGTCCTGTGTGAAATGAGAGTTCAGCCAGTGCTGCTTTGTTTATCCTTGGATGGACATTTGCTATCTCCAGGCTTACAGAGTGAGCATTGTTAGACATATCAAAATAATTTTTAAGAAGACTTCTGACTCTGAAGTTAAGTGCCTTTCAGTTTGTGTACACTAAGCTGATAAATCACGCCCACTTATTGTTACTGAAGTCAGCAGCTGGTTGGCCCACCAGTACAATGCCAAAATGCTAGGCAAACTTGTGCCACTCCTCCCAAGTTCAGATGTGTTTGAGATGTGCAGCTCAAAGATGACCAGTCTGTTACCTCTAATATTGTCAATTAATAAACATCCTACAGGTCCAAGATGTGGTGGATGTGACTGTGTTTGCAAATGGAGCTGTTCCAAAATGCAAACTAGAATTTCAAAGTGTCACTAAAATGCTGAAGACCCATTGAGGAGAAGGTGTGGGAATGGTGTATGGTAAAGGCTTTCTTAGTAAAACTGTTCATAAGAGGAATTCTGCTGATGAAGGGAGGATCCTCCAACAGCATAAGTAGAATGAAAAGCAGCAGCAGCAGCAGTAAGAGCTAGTAATGCACCAAAAGATAAGTGTTCAGCCTAAATCAGACTAATAAAATAGCTGTGCTGGTGAATTAATATGCTAACTAAGCAGTCGTACAGAGCTACAAAGCTCATCCCAGGAAGAAGGTTGTTGCAATGATGATGCTATAGAGAGGCCTGGAGCTCTGTCTCATAGCTGAGTTGTGTATGTGTATGACCAGTTTGCATTTATGAAGTGCATACATTTCACAGAATCATAGAATCATTAAGGTTGGAAAAGACCTCCAAGATTTTTGAGTCCAACCTTTGACCAAACAATACCATGTCAACTGAGCCACAGCATTCAGTTCTAGATCCAGTCATTTCTTGAATGCTTCCAGGGATGGTGACTCCACAACCTCCCTGGGCAGTTAATTCCAATGCTTGAGAACCTTTTCAGTGAAGAAATTCTTCCTGATGTCCAACCTGAACCTCCCATGGTGCAGCTTGAGTCCATTTCCTCTTGTGCAGTCACTTGTTACCTGGGAGAAGAGACCAACCCCCACCTGGCTACAGCCTCCTTTCCGGTGGTTGTAGGGAGAAATAAGGTCTCCCCTGAGTTTCCTTTTTTCCAGGTAAACACCCCCAGCTCCCTCAGCTGCTCCTCATAGGACTTACTCTGCAGACCCTTCACCAGCTCCACTGCCCCTCTCTGGAGCCGCTCCAGCACCTCAATGTCTTTCTGGTACTGATGGGCCCAGAACAGAACACAGGATTTGAGGTGTGGCCTCACCAGTGCTGAGTACAGGGGGACAATCACTGCCCTGGTCTTGCTGGCCACGCTATTGCTGATACAGACCAGGATGCCACTGGCTGCCTTGGCCACCGGCACATGCTGACTTGTGTTCAGCCATCTGAACCAGCACCCCCAGGTCCTGTTCTGCTGAGAAGCTTTCCAGCCGCTCTTCCCCCAGCTCCATGGGCTTGTTGTGCGGGACCCAGCGCTTTGCCTTCATGAACCTCATACCACTGGCCTCAGCCAATGATCCAGCCTGTCCAGGTCCCTCTGCAGATCCTCTCGTTTGTACCAGAAAAAGTAAACAATAAAAGTGCTTCTGTGCATCTGTTGGGCTAAGAAGAGTGTGCATATTTGTGTATGTTTGTGCTGGCTTAAGGAATTGTGTTTATGCATAAGAACAAGTGCTAGTGAAGACACAGCAAGACACCGAGTGGCCATCACATATCTTTGTGTGAGCACTCAAAACTGGCAGAAGCAGTGTGTGTTACAACAGGGAGCAAGGGTGGTCAGGGCTGTGTGAGTGCTCATTCACTGTGAGAGCTCACTGAGTGGTTTTGCCAGCCGTGGAGAGTGTGGGTCTGTACCCACAGCAGGGCAGAGGAGCATGTGCATGGGAAGGGAGCAGGACAGGGCGCGTGGCCCTGCAGTGCTGGAGGGGAGGTGCAGGAAGGCTTTTTCCAACTGTTTATACAACATGGTTTGACTCAGCAAAGAATTAACATGGTAAAGAAAAATCTAGAAGTGCTCTTGCCAGCTCCAAGCAGAGTGATCAGCGTACACAGGATGTGGTAAGAGCTAAAGGCGTCCCGTTATTAACTTCACTTTTATTTCAAGGGGATTCACTTCTCTGTTCTGGTTCCCATTTGGGAAGTGAAACCTAAGGTCATGGTACCATCACAAAAGAAATGCTGGTCACAGCTCATTTGTTTTTCTGCTTTATTATTATCTTTTAAAAGGTTACCTTGCTTTTCCTTGAATGGAATTTATTGAAATTGCTGGTAACACATGAAGTCCTCACTCTCTGTTTCTCTCCTGAGGAATTATCTCATTTGCTTTCATTTGAAACTGTTGACTCTGAGGGGAGTGTTTACACCTCAGAGTATGGTGCAATCCAGAGCAGAAGGAAAAAAATGCTGGTTCCTCCTAAGCACATCCAGAGCCTATGCACTGCTCACAAGGCACTTTGTAAACATTTATTCATTCTTGTACACACGCTCCCTTCCCTCCCCCATCAGGTGAGGAAATATTATTGTCACCATTTCACAGATGGAAGAAGTGAATGCAGATAGGTCTGGTGACTCACCCGCAACCACTGAGGCTGATCTAGAGCTGAGGCGTTAAGCTCCCAGCCACCTAATTTAACCCAGCAGGTCACGTTCCCACCCAGGCCTGACAATATAGGTAGTGCCAGCTCCATCTACCTGCCACCCACTTGTCCTGTGAAACAGTAACATTCATCTCCACGTTTGCAGAATGAGATCAGATTGCTGTGGCTTACTCCATGTGGTGTTGTCATCAGAGTGCGATATATCATTATGATATCATGATGTTATTAGGCCTGAAACTAATGCAAGGCCACTCACAGAACAGAGGTAGGCAGTTGAAAATCAGCGACCATGTGCTGCTCCACCACATCACAGGCACACACCCTGTACCAGGGTGTTGGTTGATTCCACCACACTGCAAGGATCTGCAAGCAATCTGTGTGCTGAGCAGGGTTTCCCCACCTTCTCCTTTGGAGCCTGGGTTAATTTCTGCCCATACAGTACTGGTGCAAATGTCTGAGGGAGGAAAGATGGCTCTGTGAGGAGATAGAAGGAAAATGTTTGCCTCTCAAAGTGGAAATGGCTCTCAAAGCATATGCTCAGGAGATAGATATCGTGGCCCCAGTTCTTTGTGAGGGTAGTTGTTTGTAAGTGCTGAGCACTTACTGGAAACTAAGCCTCCTAAAAGTGGTTCACTACAAGCATTGGGAAACAGAGCCTTCAGTGTCTCATCACAGCTGAACATACAGGGCCACATGTTGCCACTGCTGTTTGCTTTTGCTTTGCTATTTAAAATCCTCACCTATGTTGTTACCCTCTCCCACACAGAATCAAGAACAACAACAATAATAAAAAAACCCAGCTCCTTATCATCTTCCTTTGCTTTTCACACTGTTTACACAGGGCATGATTTCACTCATGCCCAGCTCATTGCAGACGACTCAGATTAGTCAGTTCCACTTTCTGAGACTGGCTGGTCTGGCTGGTTGAGGCTTGGGCCCCATGAGATGCTGCTTTACCCAGCTTCACAGTACTGAAGGCAAGGTCAGCTTTCCCTGCATGAATCTTAACTTCTGTTTTAAAATAAAACACTTGGTATTTTTATCTTTGGAATATAAACTTTGCAGTAGGTCATTTCAGTGAATCTGGTGTTGCTTTTTGCCTTGTCATATACAAAACTTGTTTCCATTGCCATAACGAAGTTTCCAAAAAAGATCCATCTTGATCTCTGGGGATTTGGGACCTGTCTTTCAGGGGCTGGTACTGTACCTATTGAGAGCCGTGGCAAAACATCCACAAAGGTGTGAAAGAGAAAGGGTCTCAAAAGTAATTCAGAGTGGAAAGGGAATGCATTTGAGTGCCAGGATTGTTCAGAGGTTCAGAGGCCTCTCTGCATCTCTTTCAACCATCATGTGTGGGTTAGAGGTGCACTGGGACTTTGTGGGGAAATGGGTGAGTCTTGAGCATCTAGAAGGCAGATTGGGTAGTTCTTTCTCTGGCCCTCCTTTAGGGACTAAGCACCACACTGTGCCAAAGACATGAGTTGTAGAGAGTCAGGACAACACCCTTCTGGGCTGTTGTCTCTGGAGTTGAGGTTTCTTTTCCTGTCTGAGGGCTAAATGTGAGTTTTCCTCTGAGGGCAGAGCAACCAGTGGCAGAGAGCTTGGGTTGGCATGTGGAAGAGCCTCAAGTCAGCACCGTTCATCCACAGAAACAGAAGATCCATTGTTGTTGAACTGGCAGAAAGTTAATATCTTAGTTAAAATATTACTGGGCATTACTTGCTCTTATCCTTCCACAGTGCAAGGGGCAAGGGGCTCAGTAGGTCAGCTGGCTAGTACCTGACAGCAACTGCAGGGACCCAGTCAAGGCCCAGAGTGTGACCTGTGCCTCCTTGGTTAGATCCTTTTCCACAGTTCATGTAGCTCTTTTGTAGCCCCTGTTCACGCTTCAGTGTGTTTTGTGCTAAAGAGAAGAAAATAAGAACCCTGCAGAGAAGAAAGCCCAGGCCAAAGCTAGGTATGGTCAGCACATCAGCTGTCCTGCAGTAACAGAGTGCACAGTGTGCTTGGCAGGGCAGGGCAGCCTCAGCACCACTGCTGAGAAAGGAAACTCCTGTCCTTAGAACACTGCAAAACACAGTGCCTAAATTTCAGGGGACCCCAATGGGGAAGGCAGCTGTGACAGTTCTGAGAGACAAATCAAATGACTAGTTGAGGAGTCACATATTCAGGGCAAACACCCAGGTAATACCTCATCTTCTTCTAAGTGGCATAAGTCAACACCCAGTGGCACAGGTAATCAAAGCTCTGAACAGCATGGGGCTTGTTTGCTGCTGGTGTAGCTGCTGTGCCTACCCCAGCCACAGACCCCTGCTCCCAGATCTAATCCACCAAGACAGCAAGTTACAGTTTTGCTGGCCAAAAATTTTCTAAATGGGAACAGGGAGGAATCCTCACTATCTCTTGCAGGTTCCAGCTCAGCAATATGTGCTACACCCATTCATCTAAATGCAGAATTAGTTCTGAAACTAATGATAAGGCTTTAAATGCCATCACACAGCTAATTTATTTCCCCACTGTCCCAAAGTGCTTCCCAGGTGCTGAAAGCTTAGCTGCCAAAATATCCATGGCCTTTGTTGTCAACCTCAGCAAGACAGCTCTGCATTGCACCATCTTTCCTATTCATGTTGGGTTTCAGCCCTTAATGCACCAAGCCTCAGAGCCCCCAGCAGTGGTGGGGAGGGGGGCTGTTCTTCTCTTGACAGCTGAGGAGAAGAAACTTCTCCCTGTTCACAGAGGAAGTGTGTGCTGGAGCACCACCGTCAGCTATTGCCTCCTGACTTTCATGTATGTCTTTCCTCAGAGCAATGTGCCGTACCTTTATGTCAGTGGAGTTGCATGAAAGTGAGCTAGGTGTGATATCACACTACAACACACTGCCTGTGCTCAAGGCACAAGGTCATCCCACCCTTGGGAAGAGGAAGGAGCACACGGGTGTGTTTACACACACGAGCACACCTCGGTGGCTTTGTGTAAACACGTGTACCCACGGAGTTTCCATTTGGAGACATGCTCCATGTGGCACGTATCTGTTCAGGCAGAAAAACATCACTGCCCCAGTTCCTGCAGCAGAACCCTTTCTTATTTTTTCTCTCTTGGGTTCTGGAATTAGTTCTGGTTTACAAAAATATCACCACAGGGCAGCCTTCCTGATAGGTGGAATAGTTTCCCCTTGAGAAGAAGCTGGTGGAAATCCCCTCTCTTGAGACATTTTTAACTTTGCCAGAAAACGTACAATGGGAGTGACTGCTTTAACTAGCGAGCAGACTGGGATGAGCTAATGGGTTTTTCCATATCTGGTGTCTAGTTCCAGGGATTTCCATGAATTGCTGTCAGGACAGAAGAAGGCAACAGATTGCAACTGTGGGATCTGCTGTTTCAGCTCCAGTGACACGTCATTCCCCCAGGACACCCAGTGACCTGGTTAATCTAGTTCTTTGCTTCTGACTTCTCGTAAATGATTTATCAACTGGCGTGGATCCCTGTTTGCTTAAGGAGGCGTGTGACGACCTCTAGCAGACTGGCTGCAGTGAGCTACAGCCCACATTTGGCACCCAGCTGCTGGTCCCAGCTCGTGACCCTTGGCACGGGGAGCAGGAGGACAGGGCTCCGGCAGAGCCCAATGGCAAGGACTCCTGCAGGGAACTGTGGGTGGTGTTTACACGGTTTTGTGAAGAGCCCTGGTGACTAAGCCGTCAGCTCATCAGGGAAGGCACTTGCAGACCTGCCTCGGCCTGCCCTGACCCCCATGGCGTGTAGATCCTGGCTAGGAGGCTGGCTGTGTTTGCTGTGTAAAGACTGCAGGGTTCAAATCCTGGGAAGCATCAGCTGCTGCACCAGGATCAGCCTTTGGGACCATGTACTCCAGAGAAAAAATAACATGAATGTCTGCACCCTTGTCCATCTCAGTGATGACACCAGTGTCCAAACCAGTTGCAGTTCTGGAGTTCTTTGTCGTGCACCTGCAGAAGTCAATACCCACACACAAAACACTACAGCTGAACAGAAGATTGCATAGATCTAAACTCAAGTGCTCAAGCCAGAGAGATGAGGGATGATCCTGCAAGCTTTACATCCTGCCTTTGTAGGTGAGGCTAGTGTGGAAAGAGATCAGATACCACGAATCAGGCACCCCCCCTAAATACTGTCTATGGGCAACTCCCTCCCTGCCTTTCCTCCAGGCCAGTTATTGCTGCTTCCTGCTCTGATTGTTTCAAATCTGGTTATCTTGAGTTATGCCTGTTCTGGCAAATATGGTGCAGCAGAGGGGAGGTCCTGTTCTCATCAATGCTGTATGCATGCCATAGATCACAGAGATTAGCATGGGAGGAACAACTCAGATGAGCTGCTTGAGGCAGGCATTGGGAAGCTTGCAACAGAGCTGTGTAATGTTTAGAAATATAAAACTGCTCAACAAAATCTTTGTTGTAGAAGATACAGGGCCATACTGAATTTCCAGATGGTTGGAGGCTGTTTCACAGGGGCAGCACCCAGCAGAAGGGGAAGCTGGGGAAGCCTACTCCAGCATCAGCCCGGACAGCCCTGCTCCCAAGAGGCACAGTGTCACACCACCCTAGGGCCACACATCATCAGGGAGGGCTGGCTCAGGCTGCGGTGAGGAACCTGCAGCCACATGTTGGCAAAAGCATGGGGTGTGTTTTCTTCTCACACAAGGGTGGATCTGGAGCAGCTTTCAGCTTCCTGGGACCTGAGAATTTTTTTTTTTTTTTAATAGCCCAAGAGGATAGAGGGTGCAGCTCCTGTTCCCTATTTTTGGTGGCACACCACCAGCTTCCTTGCCTTATGCCTCAACAGGAACCTCTGTGTTTACACATGACAGGCTCCCAGTCTACACCTTGCAAAGCACCCCAGCATCACAGAAGGACAGACAGCTGGTGGGATGTGTGAGGGCTGTTCCACCTCACCAGGAGCAGTCATAGCTACCCTGTGACTCAAAACGTAATACCACGTCCCCAAAAACGTATTCAGTCTAGGCTAAGCCTATATGCCCTATGATAATCCCAGTCACAGAGCAGAGAGACAGGACAGGGAAAGAAAGGCAGGCTAGCAAATTACCCCAAGTTATATTTCCAACCTTTAAATGTAGGTGGAGGTAATGTAGGTATAACCATCAAAGTGAATTTCCAAGTGTTGATAGATATTTATATGGACAAATGAGGGTTCAGTGTTAGTTTCAAGCCCAGACTCACTGTTCATACCACCTCTTCCATACACAGACTTACTCTCCAAACAGCAGAAAAGATACCGATCCATATAGAAATTATGTCCTTACCAGCAACACAAGTACTCCAGGCTCAAACCTCTTGGCTTTGCAAACTCAAACACGTTTGCTGAGGACAGCACAGGTGTAGAGTGATGCAAGTGCAAAACTCCCCAAAAGCATTCCTCTGTCCCTAGGGCAATGAAACAAGGGCTGAGTTTCCTCATTGAACTCTTTTGTTGCAGTAGCACATTAAAAAGAATACCAGTCGTCGGTAGAGATTGGGTCCTTGGGATTGGAACCTGCTTCCTCTCATCTCGAGTCTCCCATACTGGGGGAAAGATTGCTTCCAGGTGCCTGGCCTTATTCTAGTCCTGGCAACATAAGGTCATTTTCTGGTCCATTCTCTGTCTATTCCAAAGGGGGTCTTATTTTGCACTTTTTGACTACAACCAAACTATTTTATTGAGCTGTTCTCGTTTTGCTCTGCTAAAATCACCTACCTGGCAGAGCAGTTCAGTGCAAGACAGAGAGGTCACATACCTGTCAACTGGGTCTTACCATAAGAGATCCTACCAGGATGCTCTGGCCAAGGTTACAGCTACCTGCCATGCAGTCAAGGCATCCCGCTTTACACCACTGTCCTGGGAAGACTGGCTCAGAGTTAAGAGGCAGCTGATCCCAGTGTCTTATCCAGGTCCACTGCTGATGAGGCTCACATTAAATCTACTGGCAAGATTTAACAAAATTTCATGCAGAAGGGAACAGTTATGGATGAATAGAAGTTAAGGGAATAATAACCTGCTTTTCTTGGACCTGGTCCAGTATGCACTAAAGGGATTTCCATGAGCATTAGTAGGATTCAAATCAGACCATAAATTTCTTGCCAATTTTCTTTTGCTTTGTTAAAGCAGAAGAAAACCCCAAACGACCAAACTGAAAAACTGTCTTAAAAGTTGTTTCCCCTTTTTCTTATATATTTATTCTCCTTTACGCATCTTGGCTTTGGGCAAAGTACATCCACTCTGATAAGCCCGTGATCTGAGAACTTCCCGTAACATGAGAAATGCATTCCTGAGCCCCCCAGCTTTGCTGGCCCTGCAGAACTGCCTTAGCCCTGCTCCACTTCCAGGCCCGTCACTTGTACCAGGCACCAGCACAAGAGAATTACACACTGAGGACATACTTCCTATCTTATTATCACCTTCCCAAGCTATCAATTAGAAAATGTCACATTTCTGTACCCTGTGGATGTCATCTGCCTTGTTTGCACAATTTGTTCTTGCAGGGTTTTGACACAGGCTTCCCATGGATCACCTGAGGAGTCCTGCTGCAGGTATCAAGGCACTAGAAGATGCTGTCGTAGTGTCTAATTGCATTTCAAAAGGGCATTGCTCCTGCTGCCTTTTGATGTCAGTGCAGGTTGGGCAACTATACCCCAGTCCCCATCTCTAGGTACTGAACACCTTTCAAGTCTGGGTAACAATCTCACTCACCTCTTAAAATCCAGCATGTAGCTCTCAGGGTGTTGTGAGGATGCAAGAAGTGATGACTGTGAGTTTTCAGGAAATACAGAAACGGAGTACTTCCAAGTAAGTTAACTAAGCAACTTTTAATTAGAAAGACAGTTTATTAACATTTTCTGCCAATAGCCAGCTCTGTAGATTCCCATGATTTCCACTGCCAACATGTCTAACATGGAAATATTTATAACCCTTCTCCTTCAAAAGGTTGGGTTTTATCTCATCTAAAATAGAGAGAGCATGAAGATACATTGGTCATTGTTAGTGATGCTAACTCTCCCTTTTTGTCCCCATGCTTCAAAAAGAATAGAAGCATTCAAACCTTAAAATGGAATCACAGAGAGTTGCAGCAGCTGTGAGCCATTAAATGCCTGGCTGTAGATTTTAATTGAAACAATTAAAGCAATTTACTGTACAGGTAGCTTTGGCAAAGTGGGCTTTAGACTCTCGTTAGGTTCACAGCCCTATATCCCCAGAAGTCAAGTACAATGTGCTGAGGAGATTTTGGCTCCTCCCCCAAGAGAGCTGCCAGTGCATCAGGCAGAGCACAAAAAAGCATGTGCAAGTGTGAGGCCTAACGGAGCTGCTATTGCTCTGATTTCCAGAGAGAAAAAAGCCAAAAGAGTTTGTTTGAATGCAGTCTTGACTGCCTGTAGGTTTGGGTCTGAAGTACAGAGCGTGAGGCCTGTGTTTATGCCCCATTTTTGAAAGGAAGGCGTTTCTGTCTCTCGGCATGTTGGGGGGAAGCAATAGGGCTGCCATCTAGAGGCCAAAGTGACCTTCCAGCACATTCCCTTGGACAGCAGTGCACTGGCCGCCACCTGCTTTCCTCACTATCTACATATAAAGGAGTCCCCGTTTCTAAATAAAATTGCCACTCTACAAAGCATTTCTCTTTCCACGTCTCTCATCCAAGGAGTGCATATACTGCCTTAATCAATCCAGCTTAAGAATAGCCAATACAGATAATTGATGCATCTGCTATGGGGATGAAAGACAGTATGAAATGTAAGATACAAAGCAGAATCTTGCAGAAATACTTGAGAGAGTGTGAGGAGCTCTAGGTTTCTGGGAATGGTGTTAAATGTGCAATATTGAGAGATAATTAGCAGGAAGACTCAAGCATGGGTTTGTGTTGCCTATTAGGCACATCAAGCCCTATAGCCAGAGTAAGCCTGATTTTCATCTGCTCACCCCATTGCTACTCCTCACTATTGCCAGGCTTTGGAAGATTTTGCTCTGGAAATGCCCCAGAACTGTATCTGGTTTGGCTCAGAATGGGCTTTTCTCCCATCCCTACAGTGATCTCATTCCTCTCTGACAATAAGGTGGGGGGCCAGATTTGCTGTGACCAGGAGCAAGCTCTGGGTGCCTAGGCCTGGACACCGTCCTTCCCAACCTGTTCCTAAACTGAGCACTGCAAGGCAAACTCATCTGAACCCCTGGCAACTGGAGCCAGTCTGCAACATGTTTTGGTGGTTGCAGCCTGTTCAGAAAAGTCATATCTTAGCTGTTGCTTCTTTACCATGGCTGCTCCTCTACTTTGCTGCCTCATCTTCTCTCTCATCTGGCTTAGGAATGGCCTCTCCCCCACACATTTCCCTACAGCGGGCATAGGAGTCATTTAGTACTGACAAATGTTAAAGGGAAATAGGCAGAGAACTCTCATGGCAGCCGGCTGCTCTCCAGAGTGCCCCATGCTGATCTGAGATGTGTTACACCCCGCCACCTCCACACACCTTGAGCACATGAGGAGGTTGAAGTGGAGAAGGAAGGTGAAGGTTGGAGGGCAATGATACCCTGGTCTTGTAGCTGGAAAAGTTCAACCAAAGGCCCTCACAAAGCACTTCAGTTTTGCTTCCACACTGCTTGCCCTGCACCCTCCACATTGCAAAAGCCCCTGCTGATGTGACTAAGAGTCACGTTCCACAGCCTCAGCATCAGTTTCCACCTCTCACAGCCCTGAAATGGAGACAGCGATGTGTGATTCACTTTCTCTTCTCCTTACCTAAGGCTCTCTGACCATGGATGATTTGTGTCCAAGGGGCTGGAGGGATCTTTCTGTCAATACTGTTGTGTGAGTGGCTAAATAACAACAGATCTGAACCTCGCCAGTGCTGCTTACATAAAGGAAAGAGGAAGTAGCCACTGACTCCAGCAAGCTCTAGCAAAGTTCTGCAAGAAGCTGCTAAAAATAGGGCTACCCCTACATTTCCATCCTGCATTTGACACAGTCGCAGCTTTCACATCCCATCAGCCTTGTCGTTTCCTTGTGGCGGGCTTGCCTCATGCCCCAGCGTCACCGACAGCCCTTCCTGCCTGCGGACAGCCTCAGGAGCTTTGAAGTGCAGGCAGCTCCTTCCCACCCTGCTGCAAGCAAACACTTCCCCTGCCCTCTTTACCTGTCTCTCAAAGGAGAAGTGGGGCAAGCCCCAGTGACAATCTCGCCATAAAAGGATGCTAAAAGTCCCAGAGATACTGAAGACCAGAAAAGCTTTCCACAAAGCTTTTCCACAAAGCTTTTCTCAGTAAATTAAATGGTGGAAAGTGTTTGTTTGAATACTTTGGGTTAATATTCCCAAACACTACCTTGTGACTGTGGTACTAATTCTTGGAGGACTTGGAGCTGAAAATGACCTGAACGTGCTTCTTAGAGTAAAAAGGAAAACAAGTGAACCCAGGGCAGAGAGGATGGAATGTGAAGAGGAGCTCTTCTGCATGATCTGAGGCTCAGTGCTCCCATCCCTGGAGCCAGGGAGGTGGCAGTTAGCCAGCCAGTGATGCTGTGTGCATGCTGGATGATGGCACATGGAAGATGGAGGTGCACTGGCAATGTACTGTAGGAAGAGCAAGAGTGTTGCCAGTTCTGCTGGTGCTATTCCTGAGATCAAACTCAGAGTGGATGGCATCACTGTTAAGCTGAGGAGAAAGCAACAAAGTCTGTGAAGCCAGATGAAATGGAGACTGTTGAAAATTTTCTGTGTTGTTTGTCCAAGGTTTTCCAGATCCTGGGGAAGTAATGTCATGCCCATGGGAATTTGGGCCAGCAGAAAGATCTTTAACATTTCTGTTTTCCCTGCTTTTCAATCCAGCAGGTACTAGAAAGGGCAAGGCAGCACATGCTGGACTCCCGAGGGACAAGTGGAATCAGGGAAATCCAAGCCCAGAGCTCTGCCTTCTTCTCTCGACCACAAGCTGATTAAGCATCTAACCACCTTGTTGCCATGCTGCTGGAGTAGGGGTCCAGAAAGTCTGGGAGCTGATTCACTCCTCCAGGAGTTTGGAGTCTGGCTGTTCTGGCCTCAAGCTCTCAAGCAGAAGGATCAGGTCTTGAAATTTCACAGACCCTGATTCTGCTTCCAGGTATCAAGGGTGAACCAAAAAAATCAGCTCAGTCCCCTTGAAGTAAAAAGACTTTTTTTTTCTTTTTGATGAAGATGAAGAAGACCTGAACTCCTTCTCCAGGGGCAGTGGATATTGTCTTGGGGTAGCCTTTGTGGAGCCCTGGCTTTGGAAGAGGACTGGACTGTGGAGAGGCTGCCTTGAGGGGTTGACTTGGTAAGGGCCAGAGGTCTCGGGTGAGGCCAGAGAAAGTCCCCAGCCAGCCTGCAGGACAGCCTACAGGAGTAGAGCCCTGTTGTAGGCACTGGGTGGTAAAACACAGCAGAAAACCATTCTGCTCAGAAGTCATATCTAGACAACAAGAAATTTTCTCCAGACCAAGCCAGAATTATTCCCTGAAGCCTCTTTGTCAACAGACTCCTTTGGAGGACTGGCAATATTGAGTATATAGCTCAAACAGGCCCTGGCAGAAGGGTGCAGCCCCAGTTCTGGGCAGCTCCTGCGGGTACACGTGCAGGGGGAGTAGGAGGATGGGGGTGGAGGTGGCGGCTTCCTGAGCAGACAGTTTTGTTTCTCACTTTAGTGCAGAAGAGAAGCATTTTTTAACTCTCGCTACTTCTAAGCCTTTGTAACCACTCTCCTCTCAAGATTAGCCTGTGTAGGTTTCCTGCGTGGCTGCAGTTTAATACCTGGATCTTAATTCAGCCTCTCCATCTCCCTCCCTCACCCTGCCAGAGCTAACAAAGGTGGGCAGCTCGGGCCCTTGGTGAAGCTTCAGTCCGTGTCGTTCAGATGATGTTGTGGGGATCAGGGGAGCGACCTGGGACCACCACTGGGCTGAAAAAACAGGTCCACAGCCCTTCAGAGCAATTCTCGCGGTGGCCGTCATGACAAAGAGACTTCCGAGAGCTCGAGGAAATGCCAGGGAGTCAAAATAATGGGACCCAGATTATCTGCACACACAAACTTCCAGCAAACAGGTCCTTCAGGAGACCTGCACATGGTTCATCCCCGTGGTTGATTTTTGAGCCCCTCCCCGTGCCGCTCCTCCACCTTTTCCTTCGGCTCCCCGGCAGGTGAACGTGCTGAAAACCGCATGGGGGGGCGAGAACAGAGCTCCGTGTGTGTCTGTGTGTGTGTGTGTCGGGCGGTTCCGCAAAGGAAAAGCTCAGGGTCACAAGTGCGGCTTGGAGGCGATTCTGAGGCGATTCTGCGAGTTTCCAAAGAGCGGTTTCCGTGAGGCGGTGCCACAGCGCCACCTGGCGGGCCGGCCGCCCGGGGCGGGCCGGGGCTGCGCGGGGCTCGTTCGCTTCCCGGGATCCGCCCCGTGGGAAGCAGGGATGGCACTTCCCGCTGGGATAGCGCTGCTGACGTGCCGGGCAAGGCCCGCTGTCACTTCAACAGCACCGTCACGGTGAAGAAGCGTATGGGCAGCCCTAGAGCCCATCCCAAGGCTGCCCTGACTGCTGCGTCACAGCACAACTCCACCGTAAGCACACGCATAACCCGCTGTCAGCACACTCCTCTTTCACGCACTGCTATTGCTGGTGTTCAGGTAGCAGAGACGCTTGTAGGAGGGTAGGACAGTGCACAACACACGTTTGTGGGGTCTTAGCAGAGTTAAGTAAATTCACTCACGGGTTTTGAGGTGTTGGCGGTGAGATTTGGAGTCTCAAAATACACCGAGTGTCATGGATTCTCACTGGGAAGTACAGCATAGTGCAATAATTTTGGTGCTCACGAATAAGAGAGACAAGCTACTGGACTAAAGGAAATTCAAGAAAGTGTGTACAACAAGCACATGTGGATTTTAGACCATCCAAATGCCAGAACCGGGGAAAGATAAAGTAAACAGAAACAGAGGGCAAGCGTGGGCAGAAAACTTGCAGCAAGCATTTTGGGCAAACCTGGAAGACATGATCAGTAATGGTTCTTGCACAGTGCTAGAAACAGGCTGTGACAATTTGAATGAAAAGAACAGGGAAACTTTTTAAACCTGTAAGAAAACTTGGGGGTGAGCACATCACTTCTCAGTTAAAGCATTCACAGGAACTGGCAGTGATGCAGGGAACACAGCAATGGCTGTATGTGTAAGAGGCAGCAGAGCTGCTTGCCTACACTTTTTGCTAAACATCCAGTGTGACCCAAAGCTTTACTGGAAAAAATACATAGAAGGGTCAAAGCCAAGTGCAACCAATACCAACACTTCAGACTGAAGCACTAGGTGTGGTATTTAAGTCCAGCTCTGGTAAATTCCATTTTTGGCCAGAAGCACGAAAAGGATAGGCTGTCTGACGGTCAGCACCAGCAGAAGGAGAGACTGCCCGTGGCCTAAGTGCAGTCTGCTCTGGAGAGAGAGCTGTCTGGTAGCTGGAATGCTGCTGGCCTGGGCTCCTGATAGCCTGAGGCACTTGGAAAATCCCAATCAGAAGTCACACTGGGGCCCATATCCATAGTCTCATTCACCGAGTTTGAGGACTAATTCCTTCAGCTGTATATGTGAATACAGACTTCATCCAGTTTCCTTTCTTTTACTGTGTCTATTTCCCTAACCTCTCCTTCTTGTCATTGCTGTGCCAGCATATGCTGCACCACTGCTCTGTCCCCTGACTAAAATCTGGCTCAAATTTTAACAACAGTTAAACTCTGTTTTCAAGGCTCTAAACTGAGAGCCTTTTCAGATTTTAACTTCAGCTATACTAATGGGTGCTCACTTCCTTAAAAAAGTATCTTGCAGCATCCTACCTCTGTTAACCACAATGTAATATCCATGGGACTCTGATCAAGGAGAAATCAGTTGCCTTAGAACACCAGAGTGCTGACTGTTGGGTAAAACAAATCCAGAGTGTGTGTAGGACCCTGCTGAACATGATCTCAGGGTCTTCATTGATGTATCACACCTATGTACACACATACGGAGAGAAATTCTATGTCTGAACTGAAACATCTGCGCTGGATCTGGATCTTTCCAGACCCACATAGCACAAGAGATTTCTGGAGTGGAAAAGGAGAGAACCGGAATTCATTCCTGGTTACAGGAAAAAGCCATCACACTACACGGAAGTGTCATTCATTACCAGTGAAACTGTCTTACTTTAAGTCCTTTGTTAATCTTGAAAAACAAGTTTTGCCACACATTCTTCCCTTCCTCATCACTGTCGTGGTCTTAGGCCCGGCAAATCTATAGTAATGAATGTCCTTTGAACATCTTGAGACTACCCAGAAAGAGCTGCCATTAGCTAGTATTTTACTAGAGCATGTAATTTGGCCTTGTTCCTAACCCCAGCCTGTTAACCCTTTGCACTTTCCTCTTGGTGCTGACTCTAAGGCCTGAATGACTCTTATGTTTCTGCTGTATCCCCTCCTTTAAGCTGGCATGCATGGAGCTCTCTGCCAGGTAACTGTTGGCTAATCAGCGTTATTGTCCTAGTAAATCACCCGGGGTGAAAGGCTAACAACTCTCCAGCACTGTTTGCAAAGAGAGAAGGTGGAGGGGAACGGATTGCAGGGCTGGTAAAATGGGAAATGTGCCCTCAGGTACTGGATGCACAAAGCATTTAGTCTGCCAGCAAACAATGGCTACAGAGTGGGAATGAAGGAAACAAACGGGAAATTACATGCCTCCAACACCTCTGTAGGAAGACTAATTCCACTTAGGAACTGTACAACAGTTAGCTCTCACACCGGGGTGCTGCAGGAGCTGGCAGAGCAGACAAATTCCACCCGCGGTACTCACCTTTGCTGGAGCAGAGACAGAGCGCTGCGGGTACAGATCCTGGGGCACTGCTTCCTACTCGGAATCAAGCTGCTCCCTCACCGCGGTTTGGAAAGAGAAACGTTTTGTCCCCGAACGCGACCCACACCTTTCTCAGCCCGTTCGAGCCACCAGGAGCAGCGGCACAAGGACAGCCAGTAGATGGCACAAGCCGGAGCCAAACCTGCTCGTCGAGGAATCCTAGCCTTCCTGGCGGGAATATTCTTCCTCCTCACCCCTTGTTTGGCAACCACAGGTGAGCACGCACAACAGTCGCTTTCCTTTTCTCATCAACAAAGCAGAGATGTGATGTGGCCAAGTACAAAAAGCTTATCTTCACAAACCACTGGGATATCTTGGATGAAAAGCCATGTTTAAACTGACAAAAATGTAACTAATACTAAAGAAGTGCCATAAACATCACAGAAAATACTCTTGTTTTTGGGGGGTTATGCAGCCAGTTGCTGAAATGCAACTAATTGCAGTGCTCAACTTCCAGGTGTGTCCTGTGCTGCAAGCAGTTGCATGCTGTAGGATAAGGCTTCCTTTCCCTAGGAGGAAAATGTCCTGTGGTAAGAGAACATGATAGCATATTCAGATCACATCATGCCAAACATGCAAAGAATAAAAGAATAGTTGGGGTGGGAAGGGACCCTAAAAATCATCTAGTTCCAAACCCCTGCCATGGGAAGGGCCACCAGTAACTTGGCTTTATAAAGGGTGTCAGCCTTGAAGCCTTGTATGTACACAAGTTGTGTGGGCAGTATAACAATCTCTAGTACAGTATTTCAAAAGTGACGAATTTACCTATAGGAAGATTCCAACACCTGCGGCCACTTGGTTGTTGGACCTGTGGTCCTCTG
This sequence comes from Rhabdornis inornatus, assembly GCA_013397075.1. Classification (NCBI taxonomy): domain Eukaryota; kingdom Metazoa; phylum Chordata; class Aves; order Passeriformes; family Rhabdornithidae; genus Rhabdornis; species Rhabdornis inornatus. Next base: position 245,837 of record VWZS01010571.1, on the reverse strand, counting down.
TTAAACTGTCAAAGCAGAAGGCATCATGCAAATCTGTCTGCAAGGAGTGCAGAAAGAATCCTTTTGCCCTTTATTCAAACAGCCACACTGGCCATGACCGTAAAATCCTATCCTGTCCTCCAGTTAGTCAGCATCTGGTCACTTACATTTCATAACTGGTTTCTAGTTTACATTTTCTTGCTTCTATACAGGTATACCTACAAATAAATTTCTTTGTCATCATGTCAGAAAGACTGCTTGAACAACAGCAACAACAATTAAACAAAACTGCAAAATAAGCCAGAAAAAGGTTTGATTTTATTAGGAATGGTACATTTAAATACATGTAAGACTTGGGATTAATTTACATATTTTTTCCAAAAATGTTTCCCTTCTTTGACAATACAGAAGTTAAAAAAAACCCATCTAATTCCAAATTGTAAGAACAACAGTATTTGCAGTGGAAATTTCTATTAATCAAAACAACTGTGCATTCCGGAGATTTTGACTACACTTTTCCTGGGATTTTTTTGCTGCTCTCGTTACTAAAATAACCTTCCTTTCCATCAAGACTATTGCTAGTCATACACATGTTATTCAGTATCACACTTTTGGGTATGAAAGCTATGTCACTTTTATAAACATCAAAAACATGGACATGCATATTGACATTTCTGTGCAGTTTTATGAAGTCACCTGTCAAATAAGGCCTATACATACAATACCACATACTAGTGAATTACTGTAAAATTATTATAATGGATTCCCAATAAACCTGACATCTGGATGGTATGTCTCATTTTAACAGAAAATTCCAGCTTTCATTACTGCTTAACATTGTATTAATTGATTATCCAAGTGAGCAATATTCAACTAACCAATGTGTATTCCTGAAAGTCTTTTGCAAATTAAGCATATTGTCAAAGTCATGTAAAGCTGGAACTTAAAACAGCCTGTTAAGCCAAGCAACAGGGAAAAAGGGGAACTCTAAACTAATTTCATCTGGTCCATTCATTCTCGCACAGAAAAGTAGCCACAGAACCTTAAAGGAATTAAATCTATACTTCCTGTTCTGGGACTTAATACCAAGGACAAAAGCTAACATAGTATTTTGGAAGTCAAAGGCCTTGGAGGTGGAGGGGAAAGTAGGGGCAAAAGAGGGAGAAAGCAGCGTATTGTCTCATCCCATTACCTCAGCATTATGTGTACATAATATATCTATGATAGAAATGTTTACTAATAGCAGGGAAAAAAATAAAAAAGACTTCCCACTCCAGACTTCACTGAAAGAAGAAAGCTGACAGCCAGCCCCTCCTCACAGAGATGGCCTATTTGATGACAGGCACTTTGGCAATGTAAGAGGAGGTCACCCTTTCATCATGTTAACTCTTCCCCTCCCAGTTCTCATATATAACTTGTCTCAAGTCTTCAAGAAACTTGAATCAAATTAATTAATACATGTCTCAGAGCAGGTTAACTACGGCTATGAGCAGAGCTCGACCTAGAACGAGATTTTCTTTTAGAAGAAGAGGGAGAGGGGGAAGAAGCTATCAGGCTGGAGCGGTGGCTTTTGTGGGAGTAACTCTTTTTAGGAGTACGACTGCGAGAACGAGAGCGGGATCGAGAGCGAGAGCGGGATCGAGAGCGAGAGCGGGACCTGGACCGGGACCTTGACCTGGACCGGGACCGGCTGTCCGATCTGGAAGATCCTGTAGACCTGGACCTGCTGCGAGATCTTGAGTAACTCCTTGATCGAGATCTGCTTCTAGAGAAACATAATTAAAAGCTGTAGTCTCAACTCTTATTAAAACAATCACATAAAATTCTCAACTACTTCGTATGCATAGCACATCCATCTCAAAGTGCTATTTGCAACATTCAGTCATTTCACAGTGCTGCTAGATTTCTGCTATGCTCCCTCATGACAGTATCTTCTTAGGTCAAGGCTATCAAGAACTGCTGGCCTTGACATTCTCTGCTAGCATGGCAAAATATGAACTGCCTAGTAAAAGATGCCTCTCTCCAGCTCCTGCCAGGAGAAGAGAAACCAATTTTTAGGCAGGGGAGTCTGTATCAAAGAACTCTTTGTCTGCATACACCCTGCCTTGAAATATCATTTAATTTACCATGAAAAACACAGAAATGAAACTTCATACTTATGGTGTTTATTCTCTCTAGAAATGCCGTGCAAATTAGTAAGAGTTTCTTTCAAGAGGCTAAGGAAGTCTCTAAGGTGTGGATCACCAGCACACTTTAAGGCCTTTAGAGTTTTAACACCTTCACTAGTAATGCATCCCTTTTTTCATGGGAAGAAATGGATTTATTTTTAAGAGAGACAATGAAAGAGCTGCAGCCAACATGTTTTTTTAATGACTGAACAGCAGAACTGCTTAGGAACAATGCAAGTAAGCTAACTGATTTTCTTTTATTCTCATGAACAAGTTGGCTTTCACAACTATTTGAGAAATATTTCACAGGACTGTGAAACAGCTTTCCTTTAAATGAAACATTTTTAATACCAAAATTCTTGGTTTTAAGAAGTTCTTTCTTAATAGTACCACATTTCATATTTTAAAAAAAATTTTATTCTCATCCAGAAGTGCTCTATTTACCCTGTTTCAGCAATTTCGTTCTTATCTTCATCTGTTTACATTGCTAAAAAGTGGTTCTATGCAATGATATTTAGCTTGGGGCCAAAAACCTAGATAATCAAACTTTGACATCAATACTACCCAAATCCATGCCCTCAGCAGAATTTTATCATGTCAGGTGATGTACCTATGCCTTCTGTGGTCTTCAGTCAGTTTAATTCTGCGTCCATTCAGCTCAGTGCCATCCAGTTTTTCCAGTGCACTCTTCATGTCACTGTAAGATGCAAACTCCACAACCCTGTATACCATAATGAAATAAAAGAAAAGTTTCAGAGAAAAAAAGAAAGTAAGTAAAGAAGTCTGGCCCTTTTTAATCCATTGATTCACAGCTTTCTGTTTTATCTTCTGAAACCTAGTTTTTAACATGGTTAGTAGGAAAATTACACCAACAGTCCTAGCCATCCATACCTCTCACATCTTCTTAAACAACACCAGAACTGCCATCTGCAAGGAGAGGGTGAAAAATGCAGGAAGCTAAACAAACCTGCATCAGCTAAGGAAATATCTTTCAGTCCTCCACTAAACTGCATTCCAAAGCTGTCCATGAAACAAAATAAGCTTGCAGACTCTTCTGCCCTATTTAAGAATTTTAACAGTGAATAGAAAAATCCGGTCTTTGTGGCTTTTTAAATTTGAACTCAAAAAAAGGTCTAAGTTGCATTGGTTTGCAGTGGTCCTAGAGCAGTTTTGCCAGCGCAGACATTCTATTCACACTTCCTTCTCTCCTGTTTTGTTGTGCAGGACCTTTGTATTCTGCAGAACTGAGAACAGAAAGTGGGCAGGTAGGTATTCCCCATGGAAGTTGGTTATGTTCATTTCCCATGACTTTGACTGCTGCTCCAGTGTAAAGCAGCCACAGACAGGAGGTGTTTTAGCCTCAGGACTCAGATGATAAATGATTATATAAAAATAAGACAGCAAGACTTAATATTTGAAAGGAATTCTCCATTCCTTTTCTGCTTGCACACACAGTTTTCCTGACAGAGAGTAGAGACTGAGTTCAATACTGAACTTCTACTTACGGACAGTTTGTGTTTTGGATTGTTTTGGTTCTTTAATGTGAGAAATTTCACCATCTAAGCCACACCACAGATTCATATTTCATTTCTTCTGTATTACAAGAAAAATCATGCCCTTAATAGTTTCAGCTACCATATCAGACAAAGACACAAAATGAACTTACCCTTCATTCCTGTTGTTTCTGTGTGCATCCACATAGGTGACCTCCCCTGCCTTTCTCATGACATCTTTCAAGTCCTACAGCAAAAGTTAACATTTCAGTTTGAACAGGACACAAATCAGTCAGGTAGCAGAACACTCCCCTAAAACTTTCTCTGCTATAACTGCATAATGCTTTTCCATTTCTATACATAAAAAATACCTATCATTTAGAAAAAAAGTTTCTGAAACAGCTTAGGTAATAGCAGCTGCATATAGAAACAATCCATCATTTTACAGCTACAGTGAATAAAACACTGCTTTCAAGATAATCCTACATCCCAAAACCAGCTGTTCTGAAAACACAATGCAATACTTAAAATACCAACATATCTCCTGAAATCAGAACTATAGGAGATGAGAAGTTCAGTAGTATTAAATGCAGATTTTCATAACTAGTGCCCCAGTTATACGACATTCCAATAAATGTAGACAAATTCAACCTTTATGCTCACCTCCCCCAGCTTCAAAGCAAAATTAAAAGCAAAAAGATGTAATTAAAATGTAATTAAGAATTTTACAAAGGAATTTTTGTTAAGTTTGAGTATCCGTCATGCTACAGTGTCACATCAATAGACATCCTTGTCTTAAACTTAACAGAGGCTAAACGTGGACAAGTACAATTACTTGCGTAGCAATAGGAGAAAGCACAAACAAATAATGCAAAAGGTCACTAAAAAGCTAAACGTTTGTCTAAGTTAAGGCAGCACTTTTACCCAACAGTATCTGGTATTTTATAATCCCAGACTACTTACCGCAGCACACCACAAGTGGCAGGTGATATAAGAAGGTACCTTAAGCAAAGAGTTGCTTGTCCAATACCTAGCTGGCCAAGAGGAACTCTCTTACATGAGAAAGGCAGTGATGGCTCATAGCAATATGCTTCACGGAGGTACCAGAGGCCCTGAAAGCACTGGACATACTCTCCAGTCTCCAGAAGTGGCTAAAGAACCCGAGGATGATCTGTGCTAGCCAATCGAGATCAAACCCAGGCAAACCAAGATCTAGACTGCCAAAAAACAGGAGTGTCATAGGAACCAAAAGGAAAATTCAGAACAGGCCAAACCCTAGAATTTCAGCCACTAGAAAACCCCCAAATCTTTGGTTCTTTTTCCTCCACACAAGAAAAATGAAGGTTAACCAAATCAAGGTTGTTAGAAGAGGTTCAAAATGCACTTGGTTAGAAATATGCTTAAGGAACAAAAGACTACAGAACAAAAAGCCAAGAAAAAACTTTAGAACATTTGCCACAATATAAAAAAGCTTAGTTTTATCTAGTATTTTAATTCAATAGTTTTATGTTAAAAACTGGCATATGCAAAGTAGTAGATACTTTCCTTGTTTCACAGGACTTAATATAAAGACACCCTAATAGCAAATGAAAATTGGTCCCTATTAGTACCATTAAAAACACTACTTCAAATTACCTCAATTTAGAGATGATGGACAAAATTTTGACTCTGCTCAAGTCAATGAGAATTTAACCAGACCAGGACTGGTACGTCAAAAGGAAGTTAGAAAATGTTAATGTACATAATTATTTCCCAAATCAGTAACTTTAGGTTTTAAGATTGAAGCTCCCAGAGTCTTGCCACACTATGTGCTGAATCCTAAGAAACATTAACATGAAATATAATTTGTAATCACAACGTTAACATGATTAAGATGCCAACATTATTGCTCAGAAGAGAGGAACTGTGCACGTGTTATAAAAGCTCAACATTCTGTTATTAGGGGAATGTTTAAAAGTTACCTGGTATTACCTAACCAGTGGAACAATCAAATTTTATCTTAAGTTTACTGTTCTGGGGCACCTTAAATAGCACAAGAAAACCCTGTTGTCCTTAGCAGCAAAGAGAAATAAGGTGTAGGACAACCATAAATAGGAAAAACACATATTAAACAATACATCTTGATGTAACACAGACCTACTTTTCTCAACTGCTTAAAAATTTGATACTGGCAAACTGATGAGGGTGGTTGGAAAGCTCTGAACATGCAGAAATATATGTTTGCTAAAAAAAGAAGGAGAGTTCTAACAGTTTGTCTGCTACTTAAGAGATGGGATTATCTATTAATAATATAGCCAACAATCTGAGGAAACTGATCAGAATACAAACTTTTCTGGCTTTTTCTATGTTTAAATGTCCCAACACAATAACTTTTAAGGGAGAGACATGTTCTCAAAGTATGGGGATCTGGACACACCAAAGATTAAATTCTGTGCGTAAATTTAAAAGCAAGGTTCCATAATGAATGTGCTTCCTAGCAGGGATTAGAAGAGAAGAATAATGGCACTACTGTTAATGGATTAGCTATTTTAATGTGTTGTAAGTAGCACAGTTAGAAGTTAAAACACTTTAGTTAGTACCAAAGCAGTACAACTTCAAAAGTAAATGCAGCTCGCATATGATTGTTACCTTCAAATGATGTCTATTTAGGCAGGTATCAAAAAGTCTCTTATGCTATCTTATCACGTATTTAAGAGACATGAAAACATTTAATTAGAATACTAAAAGATTCACCAGTATGAAATCTGAATTGAGTGGGCTTCAGATTAAAATGTAAGTACACATAAAGCCATTATAAATATTCATAAGTAAAAGAAAGTTACAAAAATGTTAATTTTTTTTCAAGTTATGCATTTAACACTAAACAGCATTATAGCATTTATTTTCCTTAACACTCCATTATAGCTTACTTCTCTGGTCCCTACTGTTGTTTCCAAGCGACAATCTCTTCATATATGTAACTGCATAGCATACTCAGAAGATATTTAGATTAAATCCAGTTGATCATCACATCAACTCAGCCGGGTTTTTTTAGTTATTCAATAATTAACACAATTGTACTGTTACGAACCCTTTGAACCTGTCATGCAGAAGATAAACAAACTGAGTTCAACGGTTTATCTGTATGGATTGCACCCAACTCTTATGAAACACATCAGCAGAGCTCCAGGCAAGCCAAGAAGCCTCCTTGTGGGGAAGTAGCTCCAAGACAGAGGCTCTGAACATTCAACATGTTCTACTGCATCTTTCAGGACATTGATTAAAGTCTCTTTATTCAAAGAATATAAAGGTTAATGAACAAGACTAAACTCCACTATTCACTCACCTTCTGTAAATAGCATCTGTTGCTATGTCCTTACAAAGTGAACTTTCTATACACTGTATACTACACAGAACACAACTAAAAAACTGATTACATGGCTATTCTGTTAAAAGCCAGCTAAATATTAGCAAAACATTAGTGAGAGGTGAAAAAACAACAACAACAAAAGAAAGGTGGTAAGAAAGCTTCGAATGACAAGTACTGAAGGTTTGGGTTTTTAAAAAAAATCTACAATAAGCATACTCGACACAGCAGCTCTCTCAAAATTCCCTCTATTAATGATGTATTACCAGAATTCTCAATCGTGAATTGGGTCACAAAAATAGTTTGCAAAACACAAGGGAAGACTATAAACTTCAATCAAAAGAAAGGCATGCACTTCCAGGTGTAAAAATAGAAAAGATGACATAGTTTGAATGAATGCAGTATTTAAATATTTTAGAAACAATCTAGAGTCTCCCAAAGTTTTATCAGTCGGCAAATAGAAGCAAGAATCAGTTCCCAACTACAAAATCTAGTTACAGAACTATCTGCACAGCTTTGCAACAAAAGACTTATGTAAGTGCTTGAATGCTAATTTTTAGCAATCCCTGAAGCTTCTTTCTTATTTTTTGTTCACATTAAATATTTATGATGGCTTTATTAAGAAATTAGGCTGAAAGCAGTCTACTTACACAGTAGTAAAATAAGGTGGAAAAAAGAGAAGAGAAGATGCTAACTCACCTGCCAGCTGATACGGGATGAAAGGTTTTCAACAATGATCCTGTGTTCAGTCCGAACAGGAGGCCCATACCGGCTGGAAGAATTCAAAGGGGAAAAAAAAGAAAAAAAAATTCTCCAGTGTAAGGAATTTAAAACTTAAGAAATCTGACGTTTTCTACAGTTTGCTGAAAGATTTAAGTAATTTCCTTCTTGCTGGACTGCAGACTTGATTCTTCTTAGTCATGAGTATACTTAAGACTCCACCAGAAGAGCATCCCAATTCTTTTCAGAACATCCAGATCATCCAAGTATTTAAACAAGAGGACCCAGAGTCACAAAACTGGCAGGATGAGTCTCATTTTCCCATTATTGCAAACCAGTCTCTTCCTGTCTAGCACTGGCAGTGTGACACCATGAACACGACTACAATGTCAGATGCCCATGACCTTCAATCAAGCAAACCTGCTACTCTGGAGATCTACTTTTAGCCAGGACCTCAGACCAATTATTCCACACCAAGGTTACTGCCACTAAAGTAAAAAAAGCTAATTAGTATGCTTGCAATATGCAAATTAGGTGTTCTGGACATTGGCTGGTAACTGGCAGCAATTCACTTTGCATCAAATATGAAGGTTTATGTCCCTTGCATCTTTGTCTTTCTTCCAAACTCTACTCTGCATAGGCCATAGCTATGAATGTTTCTACGGAGTAAATTCTTCCACACACATTTCCTTCACACAGGTAGATATAAAGTACAAAGACGTAATGTGTAGTTGTCTGGCAGAATATATGCAAATCTGCAGAACTTTCACTGTAACTTGGCACAAGGTTCACAACTGGCTCTAATCACTGAAAGTGAACAACTTCAAAAATACTCCGTGTCCTCCAGAGGTATTCTAGAAATGAGCTGTGTCCTGGTTTCCACATTCCATTGCTGGACAGAGACTCTGCTGCTTGGTCAGCAAACTTAGTCTACTGATATTTTACTAACACATGCAGAAGTGTTTATCTTGTGCCCTAGCACTGCTCCTTTTCTAGGCTATACTGATATAAGCATTTTGATAAACATACAACTGGAAATGTGAAAACTTGGTTAGACAGTAAATATCTTGAATTATTGCTACTTATCATGTGTTATCTACTTATCACGTAAGCTTAATTTGGTGACAAAAGCCACAATAGAGAAGCTCTGCATTTTTCTTGAATTACTGTTAAAACCAGCCAATCCAACTGCAGCAATACTCCTTCACATCATTTACGTGACAGTAGGAAGCAAGACTAGAATACTGCCTACAACATGGCAAAGGCACATTTCATAACAGGTTTGTGAACCTCTCCAAGACAGTTAAACTGCTTTAAAATCCCCACTCTCCCTAGCCTGACAAGACAAATAATAGTAATGAACCTGCAAGGTTTGAACACATAAAACTTATTTTGTGAAGCTATACAAGGAAACAGAGCTGGATCCCTGAATCACAAAAAGAAAACTCCAGATCTTTTGTTACTGAAGAGGGAAAGGACAGAGAGCCCAGACCACCTACCTAGATCCACTCTGCGACTGGTAATAACTGAACCTTTGTGAGAATCTTCCCCTTCCTCTTCGGGCTCGAGCATGTTCAATTGTGACCCTTATGACAAAACAAAACAAGCACGTAAAAATTAAAACAACAAACTTAAAGTATTTGACATTGACTTAAATCTTTCACAACTGGAAGTGAATGTGCACAAACAAGAATTATCTTGCCCTTGCAAGCAATGATTTATAACACAACCACTGGCATTTCTTAAAGAGCCAGAGCATTTTTTCTCATCCACCTCCCTCAGATTTTCATGAAAATTGTCATGAGTCTGTACTTCAGACTGAAACACTTGAATTTGCTCAACAAGAGCCCAGGAGTAATCACAGAAAGAAAAGAGTACTAAAATAACAACAACCTAATGACCTAAAATACAGTTTCCATAACCACAATAAAAATCACTGCAACATACAATGACTATAGTCCATATTGTGCAAACTGAAGGGCAACAATCCAAATGATAACAGGCTACCATCAGCCTAAATAAGTTCAATTCACTCTTACTAATATTCCTAATGACAAGATCCTGAATTACCTTTGAAAGAGAACTAAATGCAAGTAGAGAAAATGGTCAGCCCTGCTCCAAACCACTCCTCCTCCAGTCCCAAACTAATCTTTGCCTTAAACAAGATGAGATCCCAATGAATGTCTTTAAAGTTATGGAAGGTATATCCCACCACAGGAAATGGGTGTCAGAGTACAAGACAGTGCACTGCATTTTGATGCAAAGCACTTTTTCTATTCTTAAGGGAAATTATGGTATCACACTTACCTTTCATCACACAGCTCTTTACCATTTAGTTCATAAATTGCATCATCAGCATCCCTGTGGTCTTCGAATTCCTAAAAAGAAAATAGGAATAAAAAAGTATTTTCCCCTCACAGTATATGCAAATACTAATAAACATGCTTTCCTTATAAATTTTACATTTATACAGTAAGTATCACCAAAAGCTTTGAATAAGGAAGCTAGTTCCTCGTACATTTATGACTGAAATGTCAAGATGTTCCTATTCATGATAATTTCTTCTCCCTCCATCCCACAAACTCCTTTTGCCTCCCCAATTGTTTCAGTATAACTATTTGCAAGACCTGTATTAAATAAAACTAATTAAATTACCTAGTTTGCTACAGAAATATCTAAAGTACTTTTGGGAAGAAGTGGGGGAAATTACTCAAGGCATAGAATTTAAAACACAGCTCCACATACAAGAAAATGGAATGTAACAGCATGAGCTGATCAAATGCAGGAGAGTTGTGCACTCCCGGAACTCTTCTAAGATTAAATTGTTACTGAACCAGCCAGGAAAGAATAAAACAGAAAAAAAGGCCCTCCTAATTTTTTTCTGAGTGAATTTAGTTCGCTAGCTGGGCAAAAAGGTGCCTGTGTAAGCAGAGCATGAAAAATAAGCCCTTCTTCAGCACTGGCCACCTGTGGGTCCAGATCAGCTACAACAAGGCATAATTCCATTTACTGTTGCAATGGAATCTGTCACTTCGCTTTTGGCAGAAATGCTGCTTTAGTCAGCCCAAGTAGCCTCTGCCCACTATCCAGCCCACTGGTTCTTGGCAAAGCTGCTTGTACAGCTCTGCAGGAAACTAGGTCAAGAAACCTACCCAGATGAAAAACAGCACACTTTGTGCAGGAGGTGGGATGAAAAAGTGTTATTTTTCAACCAGATCAGCTTCCCAGGTAGGTTCATTATATGTGGCTGGACAACTGCAGCAACACCATGAGAGGCAAGGGGATAAAGGAAAGAAATAAAGCAGAGAGAACAAGAAGCTTGGTAGGGACTGCTGGCAGCAACAGTGCAGATGGAGAGAAAGAAGTGTGGAACTGCAGCTTGCAAGGAATTAACGACAGAGAAGAAGCTCTTCTCAAGATGAAGAAAGTGCTTGCATAACTATAAACTGCTTTTCAGAAGCAATGCTGGCATAAGCAATCTTCCCCCTTCTGCACTTAAACTTGTTTCACTACTAAGTGAAACATCACACATCCTTGCATGATGATGCAAAGATTATCTTAAGACCTTAATTTAGGTCCAGCATTTAAAAGTGTCAATAGCTGGCAACTACAAGTCCCATTACGTTAGCTACTTTCTAACAAACTGAACATCTACAAGTCTATCCAGCTTCATGGTCTGAAGTTTGAAAACACTATGTCCTGAAATCTACAAAATTTATGTTATTATAATTAGTTTAAAATATTAATTTCAATAATTTCAATAAAGCACAACAAAACATGTTTTTAACACTATAACAATCTTCACCTGGTTTCGTAATATGTTTTTATAAATACAGGTCTTAAATAACAGAAAATAAAGATGAACTGACAGTACATGGCCAGTGAAGCGCCGTGAAGGATAATGCCATTCCATGTGTTTAAAAATGACATGGATGACAGGATCAAGCGCAGCCTCACCAATTCTGTGTCTGACACCAAAGTGGGAGAAATAGATACACCAGAATGAAAACCATCCCTCATAAAGACCGTGACAGGCTGAAAGATTAAGCAAGCAAGAATCACAAGTCTTAATGAAAGATAAACATGAAGTGCTGCATGTGGCATAAGACAATCCTAAGCAGCAGAACGTGCTGGGGGCTGAGTGGCTGGAGAGTAGCTTTGATGAAAAGGACAGGGAAATCCTCGTGAAGAGTCAGCTAAGCATGAGTCAGCAGTGTGGCCTTGCTGCAATGCAAGCAAATCGCATCCTGTGCTGCATCTGTAGGAGTACAATCAGCAGACCAAGGGTGCTATTATTCCACCCTATTTGGCATTCATTAGGCCACACCTGGAACACTGTGTCCAGTTTTGGTCCCTACAGCTCATAAGGGATTGAAAAATTGGACTGAGACTAGCAGAGAGCCACCAAAACTCATGAGAAGGTTGGATAACAAAGAAACGTTGAGAGAGCTGTGTTTGGTCAGCAGGAAGAAAAGCCTGCTCCAAGGGAATCCAATCAGAGTCTTCCAAAACCTAGAACACAGTTACACAAACAATGGAAGTGATTTCTGATATGGGTGAACAATGATGAGATAAGTATGGGAGGGAAACTTGTTCAGCTGCAAAGAAAAAAAAATTATCCTGAGAACAATTAAATTTTTTGATAAATTTATGAGACAATTATTCGAGCTTATTAGTGATTTTTGAAAAGAAAATGGTTCCACCTAGGAACTAGAGAAGAAGGAGGACTGACTGACTCGCTTACAAGAGCTGAACAGAAGTTGTCCCTGAATGAGTCAACAGCCCTGCCCAGGAAGAGAAGAGCAACACTCAAGAAAAGGGGACTGAGAAACAGCAACAATTGGAAAGAGAGCTCGAAATAAACTCAGGCTCGTGTCTACACCAGCCATTTACCTCCAGACTTTTAAGAGACAGGCATTTACCTACTGGAAGTCAACAAGAAGCAGCTCGTAATACAGGGGAACCAGGAACCACCATGTGTAGGAGTTAAGGAGCAATATTCACATGAAACTAAAGCAGGCAAAGCCTGTCCTTTCGTTCTTTTCCAGTAATTCACTCAAGGGACTGATCTTGGCAGAAAGAGTGGCATGTGAGCCTGCTGTAGTGCGAGGGCAGTATCAGCCTTTCAAGTCTGAACTAAGTGCTGCGCAACAGCTAACTCTTAATTCTCATGAGGTAATAGTTAAAACACAGGCTGATCCTGAGTCAATCTGTGAACTCCCTAAAGCTGTAAAATTTGGACATTTAGGAGGACAGAGCTCAAGAAAGGAGTGGTAGGTAACTGAAACACAATCAACTGTCTGTTTCATTTAACAGCCTGACAGACATATATGCCCTACAAACATATACTCATGATGAGGATGTTGAACTCTAGCTGCACAGGACTTCAAAGATGTGCTGCTTGAATCCACCAGCCAGCATCTATTACACCAGTTGTCATAGCCAACTACTCTGCTTTTATGTCAGGCCATTATTTAAGAAATACGATCAAGCAGATTACAAGGGGTGAGAGAGGACCTTAAGTGGTTCTGTATAAACTTCTGTTCTGGGTCAAAATTTTGTACTGCCATAACAAGATATTTATACGGTCTTCAGAAATGAAGGGTAAATTTTAAATCCACGGAAGACTACGCTCAAACTATGTATTTAATGTAGCTGGAATATAACCAAGATTTTGAGCAAAACCTGGCCAAAAAACTGTAATCCAAAATTATGAAAAGCATTCTGAAATGTATATTAATATTTTCCATTTCCCACTGCAACTACTATTCTCTTAAACATCTTCCTTTCCTTGACATCATCCTAGCAAGGTTAGTACCTGCAAGCAAGAGCAAGAAAAACAAAGCCATTACTTACCACAAAGCCAAATCCATTTTTTAGATGGATTTCTCGAATGCGACCATATCCTTTGAAGAATTTCTCTACATCCCGTTCACGAGCACGTGAGCTCAAGTGTCCAACAAAGACACGGCAGCCACTCATCTTAAGGTTGGTGCTAAAAAAGGAAACAGCACCACTTATCAGATTAACAAACTTAAAATAGGGTGATTAGGATCACTTTTACATCTCAGAAATCTTAGTTAAATAGGATTTGATTTTACTGTCCTCCAGGTATACACGTTAAAAGCCTGATTCTCTACCGCCAGAAAAGTGATAAAATCCTGTCGTGCTGCCTTCTAGCAGAACCTACAAAGAACTTCCAGTTTTGCACTTTTTAATCATGAAACTTTAAATTCCAAATCTGTAACTTCAAAGATTTTACTGGATTACCAGCTGCTGAAAAAAAAGAACAAAATTCATATGCTTATCATTAGAATAACAACAAACACAAAACATTCTCAAAACTCTTGCTTTTACCTAGAAAAATCTCTGCAATAAAATTTTATTAGCACACAAAAGATAAATGGTAGTCATCAAATTATTTCTATTTCCAGTAACCATAAATATAACTCATTTTAGCAGTCTATCTAGTTTTGAAGATGAATTTAGCATTATGAGATTTCAGCGATGGCAAAAACAAAAAAGGCTATTTGGGGCATTCCAATTTTTAAAGCTATCAACTGATCCAGGATATATAATGTGAGGTATTGTACGCAATATTTACATATTTTATGTAAATGTTTTTCACCTTAAGGTGCCACTTTTTCAGGTTATGTTGTTTAAAAGTTTTTAACATCTTGTAACTTGAAAACATTAATTATTTGGCTCACTCAATGAGCTTGCTGTCATAGAAAAAAAAAAAAGAATTTGAGCCGTAAGGAATGGAAATATGATGTGATCTTGCACTCCAATACTGGCCTCTAAAGCAGGCAGAGTAAACAGATAACATGTCATCTTAGCTGTGAAAATAATTCCAGTCAGTTTGGGCGCAGTATTTTGAATTAATCTGATTTACCTTCTCTATTAACTTACACCCATTAGGTTTCTATTGAATACTTTCTTCACTCAGACTTAACGTGCCATCAGAGAAGTGCCAGAGGTTTGGAAGCCCGGGTACTGGGCTTTTTTATGGGGCGAGGGGTTGAACTATGACAGCACTTACTTAGATTGGCCTCAGCCATCCCCGAACCTCGGAAGAGCCTACGCTGCCCTTTGTAGCCATTCCCTCCTTTGCGCTCACACGTGCATTTTGTTGCCCACAAGGAAATCCAGTTCAGGAGGCTGGTTCAGCTCCCTCGCGGAGTGCCCAGTCTTCCAACACACGGTTTCCCTAGCGCACCCTTACCCCGCAAACGCTGGCCAGGCGAGCAGTGGGCATTAAGGGGAAGGCAGGCCCTTGTAGAGGAAGGACAGCCTTACATAACTTCATGCTTTAAAGCACGGCAAGAACAGCCGCTTCGGCAACAGCGCTCATTTTGGGAACAACAGAGACTTGAAAGATTAAAATGACTGCGTAACTGCTGTTCGCTATTTTTAGTTCTAAGAAAATAAAGCGGGGAGAAGAATCACAGAAGGAAACGAATACGGGGTGGGTGGGTGGAACTGACCACAACTGAAACAGTCAAATATAAGAAAGACGTGCGAACAACCCATCCGCGCGTTATTTACTCGTAATCAGGGAGCACAATGGATGCGAGATCTGTATTGACACCTGCAGGGCGCGGAGCTTCACTCGTTGCTCCTACGACAATCAAACAGAGCTCGCTCGCTGACGACTCAGTAAATGCGGAAAAGCCCTCGGGAAGCAGGGACCCGTAGCAAGCGGCCATCTGCTCCTCCCTCCTTTCGAGAAGCCAAGAGAATCCGGGACTGCGCCAGGCCTGCGGCCTGCCCAAGGCAACCGGGCCCTCTTCACAGGCCCGCCGCCATCACGGCGCCGGCCCACGCAGCGGCGCCGGCCCCTTCGGCTCTTCGAAGCTTTGCGCTCGCCTCCAATCCGCGACGGCTCCTCCCGGCCATCCTGCCGCCATCAGCCCTCCTCCATCGGGGNCCCGCCCCGGCCCCCCCGCCGTGTTGGGGCGGCCACGCACCGTCGCGGAGCGGCGAGTCCGAGGAGCCGTGAGGGAACCGCTCTGCGGCCGCGGCGACAATGGCTGCCGGCTGCTCCACCGACCGACCGCCGCGCGACCGCCGCGCCTGCGCGCAGCCGCCCGCACCGCACCGCCCACAGCGCGCCGCGCGGCACGATGGGAAATGTAGGCACGGGGGGCAATGGCGGGGAGCTGAGAGACCATCCTGCTCCAGCCCTCCGCCACGGGCAGGGACACCTTCCGCTCGGTGTTCGGAGCCTGGCCTCACACACTGCCGGGAATGGGGATCCACAGCTTCCTTGGGCAGCCTGTTCGTCATGAACTGCCTGTGACTTTTTGACTGGGACATGGCAAAACAGATGGGTAACAATTGTGCTTAACAAGCGGAGGAGAAAAGTCACACGTCCAGAGAATTCATCTGAAGTGTTGCACTGCGGCCAGCCCCTTACTACCATCTTCTCTTCGGCGCACGGAATTACACTGCTTTGGGTAACGCCGCAATGTTGTTAATCGCTGACACCAGGGGGAAACGTTGGCTGGGGAAAAGCTTCTAGTGAAAATCCAGGCCTGTATGGAAGAAGTAGTTTTTCCATTAATAAACCGCACACGACTTTCCTGCTTTATCAGTGTCATATACTCACTTTATGGACTTCTTACAATGTAATTAATGACAGTTTACAGTATGATGACCAAGATAAAAATTACCTGTTTTGTCAATGTAGCATAGCTTGTTAAGTCTTCACTGTCCCAATGCTTAAAATATAACTACAGTTTGGTTTGCCTGTTTTTCCCCCTTGTCTGACAGCATCATGTCTGGATTTAACTTGGAGTTAAAGTTGCATCTAAGTTGCATTTATGATATTGTATGTTAGATTCAGGCATCATTTAAATTTATTGCCCTGTCTAGGAGGGAGATAACCTAAACATTAAACATCCATATAATAAACAGAATCTTTTAGGTTGGAAGTGATCCTTTGAGATCATCTGGTCTATTCCCCCACGGTTGCCCAGGACCATGTCCAGCCAGCTTTTTAGTATCTTTCCAGATGGAGGCTCCACAACCACTCTGGATAACCTGACCTAGTGTTTGACCATCCTTAAGAGTAGAAAAAAAGTATTTTCTTGTGTTCAGATGAAGCGTCATGGGTTTCATGTCAGTGGATGCTACTGAGAAGAGTCTGGCACCTTCCTCTTCAGTCTCTCCCATTCGAGTATCGACACACATTCAGCCTTCTCCAGGCTGAACAATCCCAGCTCTCTTGGCCTCTCCTTCTATGAGAGCTGCTGCAGTCTCACAGTTGTCTTTATGGTGATGTGCTGGATTTGCTTCAGTAAGTCCATGTGTCTCTTGTGGACATAACACTCCAGATGTGGCCTCACCAGTGCTGTGTAAAGGGGCAGGATCACTTCTCTTGATCCTCCAGTGATGCCTTGGCTAATGCAGCCCAGGATGCTGTTGACTTTTGCCACAAGGCAGCTGATCTTGGTAAGAAAATGGAGAAATGCAACAACAGAACAGAGCTAGCTGTGGTTAAAAAAGAAAATGTGGGTAGCTGAAGCTGCTTCAAGTATGTCTTACAACTCTGAATACAATGTTTAGTTGTAAGACTGCTTTACTTCTTTATTTGGTAAGACAGTCCAGGACGCTCAAAATGGTAGTGCTGTGACTTTTTGTGCAAATTCTGTGTAGGTGGCAGAGCTGGACTATTACAGGAGCAGCAGTAGAGTCTCTGTGTGACTGTGTGCTTGAACTGCTATGTTAAGAAGTTCAGAAGCAGAAAAAAGCTCCTTAGGTGGCAGTCTTGGAATGGTATGGATGTAATAGGGATTGGAGTTACTGGCAATAATGAAGATTAAGTCATGCTAGAAGCCCAGTTAAAGCTTTTTTGGTTTTATCCTGCTTGTCTTCAGCCTCTGGGATCGTGTCAGCAGGGAAGAATGCGGCTGTGCATCTGGAACGTAGCTCCAGCTGCTCCGGTAGTGCCTGAGCCAGGCTGGAGTCCTGCTTTCCCTTTCTTGGTTGTGGACATTCTTCATGGGTGGTAAAAGGCATGAAATAGATCAGTAGGAGAATCTGCAGCATTGCCTCTTGTGTGTGAATTGTGTTTCTGGAAGCTATCACATGTAAAATCAACTTTAGTAATAACGCTGTGTTTTAGTTCCCTCATTATTTTGCTTGCACAAAAGGATTGGTCTCTCCAAAGCACATCTGAAAGCCCACTGGGAACTATTACTGTCTTGACTGCACATCTACAAATGTAAACAAACACTTACGTGGAATCAGAATACTTAAAAACCACAATCTGTTTATTGTTGAGGTAAATTAACTGCTTTCTCACTTCCCTGAAGAAGAAATTTTATTTTCTCTGTCCCAGAAAGCAGGATGCTGCGGCTCAGCACCACAGATTAAGTATTATGTCCTATTCATTAAGGAGAGAAAGTCTTCATTAAAGTGATGATGGTGATGATGATGATTGTATTAGCTTAATAATAAAGGTATAAAATTATTTCTTAACTCTGCAGATCAAAGTAGTCCTTATTTTTAGGCAAATCTGTACAATGAAAGCCACAGGTCATACAAAAAAGTCACAACAGCAGTTAAGAATCTAGGGGATGGTCTGGGAAAAGGTTTTAACTAGTTGTAGGATGACTTCAGCACTTAGACTGGAAGTTAACAGAGCTGGGCCAGTTCATTGCTCCACCATGAACCTTCCTGAGCACCACAGGCAAGTCACCTCTGGCTGCAGACAATAACCACCCAGTTGCCTTCCCTGCAGCACCTAACAGGTGCCAGCCATCCAGAAAGAATCCAAGCCAAGATGTAAAGCTAGGCCTTGTACAGGACATCTGGGGACCGAAAATGCTAGCAAATGAGTGAGGTGCTGCTAGGAAGCACTGGTGAGAGGTGTAGGTTTGAACATCTGCCCCTGCTCAACAGAAATGCACCTGCCTGCAGCTGGGGAGCCAGAGTTTTCTTCCACTTGGGATCTGAAGGATGGTCTTTTCTCCAAGAAGAGTGCTAACTTCTGTTTGTAACGAGGACTAACTAGGGCTTGTTCTTTTCTTTGGCTGCCAAAAGATATGTTCAGACCAACAGCTACATTTTGAAAAATGGCTTATCATTTAAAATACTCATTACTTTGGAAGCTCAGGTTTGCTGTCTTCCCCAGACTGAAGATTCAGGCTCCCACCCACCAGAATGTCGTAACCACAGTGTGAGCCTGTGGTGTGGAGGGGGGTGGCTCCTCTCACTCAAATTCTGCCACTATGGAGCAGACAGCTGAGGGAGAGCAAGTGTAAGGAGAGGCCTAGTGGTTGGGGTGCTGAGAGAGGCATGCTAGGGCCTGTTTCCCATCCTAAGGGTCTTTATCCTGTGGCTGTTTAACAGAAAATACCTAAAAAATACCTGGGTCAGGGACAGAAATGCAGCATTCTTTCTGCAAACCCACTGCTTAAACCATGAGGATATGGGCTCATGCTTTCTCTCCTATTGCCTGTGTGCTTAATTATTTCAGAGAGAGACTGAGTGAGGGCTGAGGAAATGCTCTCTGGCCCATACTATTAGGTTTCCTGCTGGTTAAGGTGTAGGGCAGAAACAGAGGTGCACAGAGGTTTAGGTGCAACAGGGAAAAGCCCAGTGAGCAGTATCTCCAGACCTGAGCACCAGATGAACAGACACTGTTTGGATTGCAATTGTAAATAAAGGCTTCATATTTCTACCTTCCAGTGACATCTAGCTCTTTCTCCCCCCTGTGCCTTCTTTATCTGCACAGTGTGAGTAACACCAGATGTTTCCCGCCGCAGTAGTGAGAGATTGTGCTTTTGCAGACAGTCCGAGGGTCGGGGTCACTGAGGAATGATGATAACTAGAGGTCCTCAATATTTCACTTGAATGCTGGCTAGGCTACCAGGATGTGAACTACTGACTAATACAAGTGAGTGTAAAGAGACTTGCTGAGAAGAGGTAAGACAGTGATGGGAGGTCGGGCAGTTTCTGCCAATGTATTTTCATGCATATGTGTTCCAGAAGGCAAAGCAGAGAACAAAACTGAGACCCTGTTTCCTGACTGTTGCATGGTATTCAAAGATGGGAAGATTCTATTTTAATATCTTACTGGTAAGCTCTGAGCGCTCAGAATATTGGAAAGATTATTTTTCTCCTTTTATTTTCAGTGGGTTTAAATTGCTAAGATTTAAGTCTATCTGAAATAGCTTTAGGGCAGCCCCCCCTGTACAAGATGTAATATCCAACTTCATCCTTTGCAATGGCTGACTTCTCTGCTGACTGCAGCACTTAGCACATTTTCTCAGTTGTCTGCTGGGGAATGTTCTGATTACCTGTTTGCATCAGGATATGCCCTAGACTTTGTTAATCTATGTTTACTATGCTAAGACTTTCCCAGCAGCTTAGTGCTAATGCAGTGGATTTTAAGGGTTTGCACAGTAGCAGCTCTTTCAGTAGCCAGTCACCTCAAGGGTTTAATTAATTCAACACGATTAAGTTTTTTTGTAGTTGGCTACCACAGGGGTGGAAAAAGTCTGTCCTACCTCAGTACCTGTAGTACAAATAATGTTGTACAAATACTCTTCTTTTTATGGTATGAAAATTGTATTTGCATTCTGTTTCCTTAACGAAGACATTTTAGTTCAAGCTGTTCCTTTTCACAGCCA
Source organism: Rhabdornis inornatus (assembly GCA_013397075.1). Taxonomy (NCBI): domain Eukaryota; kingdom Metazoa; phylum Chordata; class Aves; order Passeriformes; family Rhabdornithidae; genus Rhabdornis; species Rhabdornis inornatus. Next base: position 225,490 of record VWZS01010571.1, on the reverse strand, counting down.
TTACAACCCCCCACCCTCTCCTTTATTTCCCTGATAAGACCAGTCAGTCTGATTCGTCTGGATGGGATCTCCATGGATATATCAGTACTTCTTGGAAACCCAGTTCATTCAAGGTTACAGACTAGTTTCCTTTCATTGTCTTCTGAGACTCCTGGCTCTGCTCCTGCACTGCTCCAAACCAGATGCTGGCAGCACCGAAGACATGCAATGGTCACAAGACAGACTTGAGAGGCTTTAGGAAATGTGGTTGACATTCTGGTAGGCAAGACAAGACCCATGTTGTTTGAGCACTGCAGTGTTTTCTGCCCCTGTACTATCAGTCAGGCTGAATAAGGCAGGTCATTGGGATCTCAGCAGCCAAAGGTATCAATAGCCATGAAAGGACTTTCTTGGTTAATTTCTTCAAAAAGTATTATTTAAATTTATACACGTGAAAGAGTGAATATGGGAGGCTGACAAAATTGGCTTACTCCTGAATGGAAGGAGTGAGCTTTAAGTGGGTTGTCCACTTTTTCTGTTCCTGGCAAACGGGCAGTCACTGAAATGCAAACAGCTGCTTCCAGAGATGAACTTCATCAAGGCTGATGCCAGGCCTTGGCTAAAGAATGGCATTTTAGCTGCAAAGCTATGAGCCTAATATCAAAAGCTGCTTTCACATTTCAGCATACTAACTGCCACAGTCTGTTAGGCCACACAATTGCAAGATAAATCTCATGCTGCAGATGAGGAAGGTGAATGTTTTGCAGCAGGTCATGTAAGTTCTAGCCAGTTTGTCAGAGGCTGTGGCACCCGAGAAGAAACAAGCCAGTATATTTTAGGCACACCTATTGCCGGTATTTTTAACCTTCTTCAAGTATTCAAGTAGTCAGAAGCATAGGTTAGACCCTTCTGTTGCTGTTGACATCTCAGTTTCACCAAAGCAGTGCTGGGGTACCAACTTTCACAAGGCTGGAGCCCCCACATTACCACAAATCCCTGGTGTCAGCAGGGATGGGCCACTTGGTTTCTGTCGTAAAACTAGGAATACTTACACCTAGCTGGTGTTTTGTGTGAAACCTGTCACACGCTGCAACACTGCCACAGCTCAGAAAAAGATTTTTACGAAGACATCTGGAATCTCCAAGCATGGACTTGCAGAGTGCTGTCACCAGGATCATTGACTGTAATTTGGCTTCATTCTCAGAGTGGTAGCAGACGTGGGCCCGAAGTGATGGCCCAAGCAGCAGCTATGCTCTTGTCCACCCCCTTTTAAAAATAACATTGTTCTTTTTCTCCAGACACTGGTCATGTAATACCCCAACAGATATTCCTTTTCTCTCCCAGCCCAGTTTTATTGTTTAAATAAATAAAAATTTATTAAAATATCATTGCATCTTCTGGGAGCAGATACAACGTACAGAGATAAAATTTTTTAAATCAAATTTTTTGACAGTGCTAATGTCCTTTTTCAGGTGCAGCAAACCAAGGACAGGGCAGCTACTGTGAAAGAGGAAAGAGGGTTACCAAAGCAAGGGCAATGGATATTCAGAGGCAAACTTCAATATAAGTTATCTGTTCAGGCCTCTAGTCATCCTCTTTGCTGTTTTAGCTTTCAAACAGATAACCTATGCTATGTACTTTAAAACATGGCAATGGAAATCAGCATACCGTACCTTTGAAGAGCACAGTTCCATGTGCAACAACATAGTAGTGACATAGCTGAAAATGAGTTTGCAAGTGATTAAATACTGCTGTGGCTCCATGTCCTACATTACTGACAATTCATACCAACCCCTACAGGCAACACAGGAGGCTTCAGCTCAATTCCAGCCCTCATCAACAACACAATCACAGCTAAGTTACACAAAGTGTCACCTTTGAAGACAAACTGTGTTGAAGGCAGCTTGGTCTGTTTATGTATGAATCTAAATGGCATTTATTTGCATGCCCCCTGTAAACTCATTATCCAGCCTACATGAGAATGCAGATCTTGGTGTATGCTGGAAGGAAGTGTGGTAGCAGACATTAGCATCCCCTCTCCAAATACATTAGGCTGATGCTGTCATGTTGGGATACATCACAATGTGCTGCTGTGATTTTTATTGTGTCCTGCTGAAGGTCAGCAACAAACCAGAAACCTGTGCTGAACCTCAACCCACCATGTACAATACCTTCCTCAGGACTCAGCTCTGCCCTGGGGAACAGAGGACAACGTTACCAAGGAACTCTTTGTGAATCTGCCCATGAATCCACCATTCCTGCAGTCATTACTGCAAAATAAAATCTGCCTCTTGGACTAGAGACAGAGGTATGTGCTTATACCTATAAAACACTTACTTGAAACACATCATGAAGCAGTAATGTTATTTTGCTCCTAACCCTGTGTTTCCTAAAAAAGTTGTGGGAGGACAGGAAATGCACCAGTAATATGAGATGGCTGGAAGGGATTAGCTGCTTCCCTTTGCCCATTTCTGGACACATGTGTGCATGTGTTACTTTATGACTCAATAAAAGTCCCACAGGAGTTGTCCTGAAGGCTGGTTTCTTTTGTATGTCCAATAGAAAGATGACCCCTGGAGGAATCTATGATGTCAAAAAACGTGGTATCAACATCGGTCAGATGTTCAATATTGGGCACGGAATAGTAGACAGATTTTTCATGGATGGTTTAAGATATGGTGGCTGTTTGTACAGCTCTAGTAACCAATTCTGTGCTGGTTTTTAAGGAGTAACAAGAATACTGCTTCTAAAAGGGTGCTATTAGTAGTGTATTGGGGATTTGAAGTGATCATTAAGCAGTGAAAATTTCAACATTATTCAGCAAGAATGAAAAGGCTATGGGGCTGAGAATATACCTTTAAATGTAGTGTAATTTCAATTAAAACCATTAATTTTGGACTCATCTTATGTTTAACTAAATAGGATTAAACTATTTTACTATACAAATGAATAAAGTCTAGAGTTGTTATCACAAGAAGTTTTTAATATGGTTTGTGACAAGCAATATCAAAGTTATCAACTCTCAAGCTTCATGTTCTGAAACCAGACAACTCTCAGCAACAAAAAAAGTTGTGCACTGATAAACATAGGAGGCATATTGTATTTTTTAATTAAATATGAAAACATGAGCTGTGTACATTATTTTTTTCCCTAGAAAACACAGCAATTTCAAAAGTTTATCATAAAATATTTTCATGAAATGAGTGAACCAGCAAACACATGCACTTGTGTGCCTTCCCCCCTCCCAAGATAAACGTGATAAGAGAGACATACGCAAATGTAATAGTTAACAGAACAAGTGGAGTTTTGTCATAGTTTGGTTCTTTTTGGAAAGGATGGAATGTAACATTGTGCTTGACTTTCTATGTCACAACAAAAAATATTTGGTGCAATATTTTAACATTTTCTTTTAAGTTTCAATCTGGTGGAGAAAAATACCTTTTTCTATAATAAAATATGTCTGTTCTTTTTAAAACGTAACTTTTTTGCACAAAATAATTTTGTAAACTGTTATTTCAAGGGCAAGGTAGGCGGTCCCGTGTCAATGTCCTCCCCCCCACTTAAAAATGTGATCTGTTATCTGAAGCAAAACAGGAAAACACAAAAAAGAGCGGAGCAGAGGTTGCTTTGCAGAGAGAAAATAGGGTGTATTGGACGGGGGAGAGGGGAGGGAGCGTGTGGTGCGACAGAAAAAAGTTAAAGGTCACTTTCGCCGTAGAGCGCTGTGGAGAAGGACATGTAGTCCAGGGCACCGGGCACAGCATCGCGGCCATTGTAGGGTGCCATCCTAGCAATGCAGTACTCAGCCTGGTCAGGAGGCAGCTCCCGCCGCAGCTCGTCCACAGTGATGTAGTTCTGCAATGAACACAAATGGTAAGGGTCACTTTCTGCAAACTGACCTTCCCCCTGTCCCACCAGGGCAGAGGCAACACTCAGGGACGGGATCCCAACAACTAGACCTGTGCTGTACACCCACACAGTGAGCTCTCTGCACTCACACTCTGGGAGGACTTGCACTCCTTCCCTACTGTTTGGACAAATTAATGGTTTTTACAACAAAGATGAGTTTTGCAGGAGAGATGCTGGTGCAGCTAAAGACCTGGAATAAATCAGGCAAGTTGTTACTGTTAAGACTGTGCTTTCCTGTTGACAAATGAGGTCTTGCTGAAAGTAAATGGGAGGAAGCAGAAATTTAATTTGGATGCTGTCGCTCACCAGCAGGAGGTAACAGCTACCTGTGCTGCTTGGGAGTTGCCATTCCCTCTCTTCAGAGAAAGGGAAGGGGCTACCCTCACTAGTTCTTGCTAGTGCACCAATGCAGGCAGCAGACAAGCAAGCACGTTGTATTGCTTCCACAGTTCTAGCAACAGTGTTTTCACTGCAGTCATTTTTAATAAGCAAGCAAAACTTAAGTAAATTCAGCTTCTGGAGACCTGCTGGACTGAGCTGAGCTAACTTGACTTCTCTCCATGCAGCAGGTAACAGTAGTTGCCTGTTTGCTAATCACAATCACTATGTTGTCTTTACCTGACTCACAGACATCTGCAGTCTGAGCAATAGCCCAGGTTTCACACTACCCCTCTCTCTCCTGTGACTTCTTATAATTTCTTTTTCCCTTTCACTTTAATGACTTGGGTATGAGGGATTTTTCTTCATAATGAAATATTAATTCATGTTACAGTCACCAGAGCATGTAAAACACTGACAAGTATATGTGACATACTGTACAGAGTAAACAAATTAATAAGTAATGCTGCATCTCGAAGTACCTATTTATTCAGTGGTTAGCTGATCTGAATGACATGGGATTTCCAAGCCTCAAAAGACAATAGAACTGGCTTCAGTCAGGCACATGTCTAAAGGACAGGTATCATAGGTTTCTAGATTACGATTATAAGAAGATTCTTAGTGAAAAATGGAAATCAGTACTGGATTTAAGAGTAACTCACTACAATCTGAGAAACGGTATCCAGCATTTCATGTAAGGTAACAAAATGATCATTAGCAAATAAAGAGATCTGTTAATATTACATGTTATTATTTGTTCAGTTACATAAAAGATTAGCGGGCATTATTATGTAAGAAAAATAAGATTCTGTTTTTTATCACCTGCTTCCCATGATTATGTAAATCCAAAAAATTAATACTTTTTATATCACCCTGAGTTTTCCTACATTCAACCAATTTCTACGGTTCAAAGTTGTTCCCCCTGCAGATACAGCATATACTGAATGAAAATGTATTGATTGTATAACAATTGATAGTGACATGTAGATCTGAGAAAGGTCATCTCTAGTTTACAGCTGTCAGTAATGAACAGTTTTCAAGACTAATCAAAAACCATCTGTTGAACTAGTTAATTTTAAAATAATAAATTGCGACCAAGCTCTTAATTAAAATTTTGAAGCAAGAGTGGGCTGCAAAGTTCTGACTGACAGCTAAGCAGGACTTTTGAGTGCCTTAGCAGGCTGCTCATTAACCCACTCTCTAACCTCACACTCCTCCAGCACTACAGAATGTTCCTGTGAAAACACCCTCCTGTGACAGAGTGCTTCCCTTGACACTTTCTCTCAGAGACAAAAGAAAAAAGAAAGCAGATGTTAAGCAGATACAGGAAACCAAGGTGTGGAGCCTGACCTTATCTCCAGCCAGGATCTTGAAGGAAGCCATAACCTGGTCAGCAGTATCTGTATCTGCTGTTTCCCGGGACATGAAGTCGATGAAGGCCTGGAAGGTCACTACACCCAAACGGTTCGGGTCGACGATGCTCATGATGCGGGCAAACTCTGCCTCTCCCTGGAGAGCAAGAGACTCATGTAAGCCTGGGTATCTGGGCAGCAGTGCTACCAAAGTGAGGAGAAACCATTCAGCAGCACATCTCATAGGCTAGAAAACAAAGCCAAGTAGAAACCACCTCTGGGTTTTTTTTTTTAATCAGGATGTTCTTTTTTAGCTTGCTGTTGTGCACAAATGCTTCCCACTCATTTGTCCTCAGGAATAAAACATTGCCAGCTATACCTGAGGATAACATCCAGCTCTAGGACAATGCTCCTATTGGGGAACAATACCAACTGACTTCAGAGGAAGACCCAAATTTCTCTACACATGTGCTAGATGTTTGTAGCAGTATTTGAAAATCTGCACTCCTCAAATCCTTTTACTTTCACTTACTTAAAAGAGAACTTCTACAACTTTTTTCAGCTGACAGAAGAAATGTCTCTGAGATATTTCATAGTATTGTACTCATTATCTTTAATAGGCAAGCTTTGCAAAGGACTTGCATATCTGGAGTGGGCCAGGGAAATAGTCTCTACGGGGAAGATGTTACGGAGAAGTTTCGCTATAGAAACCAAAACCTTGTAGTGTAGTTTTCTTCATTTCTTTCTGCATTTAAACCAAAAGTCATCTGTTCTCATCTCTGGGACTCCTTCCTCCCCAGGTAAGGAGGAGGGGAGGGGAGAGCAGAGCGGAGTCTTCTCCTGGGAACAGGTTCTCCGAACACATTTAGAACAGTATACCTTCAAGAATAATTAAGATACCTAATCAAATGCTACTGTCTTTGCATGCTACACCAAAGAGTCTGTATTTATACTGGGCTGATGAGTAAGATGATTAAACACTGCTTTGCCTGGTATCAGGAGCAAAGACACCAAGAGTGCACATGAATATGCTTGCACTGTGCTCTTCTCCTGCCCTTTGATGAGCATCAGTCTTTGGTGAAGCTCTTGCTAGAGCATTAGCTGTCATGCTTCTCAAGGTGCCACATGTTACTGCTCTAAATATTCAGGTATTCTGGTGAGGGAAATGCTACAGGGAGAATGACTGGAACTTGAACTTACATGTACAGGAAAGGAGATGTGAAACAAATGGTAGGAATGAGAGGAGCAGCATTCTGAGTGTATTCATTCATGTATACTTCTGAATGATTTTAACTGATATTCAGGGCTGGGGAGACTGTGTGTGCTATGCAGAGAGCAGGCACCAATATAAGGAAGCTTACTGTTTCTTCCACTAAGTAGCTACACAGTTTGATAAATACAATTTTTATTTGAACCACACAGGAATTAGACAATTATTTCAATCTTTTTACCTTTGGCTAGAGCTGTGAGGCAAGAATTTTACATGTACAACTAAGACTAGATTTAACATTGCTGATAATTCTGGAAAATAAGGCTATATTTACCTTGATTCACTACACATTCTCCCTGTATTTTTGAAGGTGCCTACAGAATCACTTTGAATAGGAGTGACAGAGGGCTCTACATTACCATATTGTAACCCATGGAGATAAGGCAGGCTCGGAAATCTTCACAATCCATCATACCAGTCTTCTTCTACAGAGAATGACGCAAAGATGGGAAAAGCCAAGAGAGAAAAGGGACACCAGTCCAGGGAGAAATGAGCCCACAGGAGACATAAAGAATGAGTTTTGGAGGGAGAAGATAGAAAGAGGATTTACAGGACAATGGAAAATAACAGAGGAAAGGTAGTTTGTGAAACCATGAGGAAACAAAGGTGGTTTTGGACATGGAATAGTTTATACACAAGAAACATATTGGTAAGGAAAAAAGTGCAAAAAGACATTAAGCAAGACAGATTGAGGAATGGACAATGAAATGAGTTTTAAGTGACACAGAAGTAAACAGAACAGTTTGAAGACATAAAAGGAATTATCCCAAGACAAAAAATTAAGGAATTAAAAAGGAATAGATACCAAAGTGTATTTAGAGAGTAAGCAGTATAGAAAAGCGATGTATATATAGTCAAACACAAGAACAACAACGACAGATGGATTAAGACAAACAAGAAAAGAAAGGAAAAAACCTGTTATTTTTTCACAGTTTAATATCTGTCTATGTTCACCACTAGCTTTCAGTACCTGTGCATCGTTTCCAATATCGTAACCCAAGCTGATGAGACAGGCTTTGAACTCCTCAGGGCCAAGTGTGCCGGAGTGGTCCTGGTTATGCGGTGTGCCAGGCAGCAGGACATGCAGTGCCAGTGGGGTGACGGTGTGGGGCAGGAGGAAGGGAGACACACAGGAGATCAAAGGGAGGTGAAAGGACAACAAACAGGTGCACCATGCAGTGGGTGAGGAGAGAGGAACAGGAGGAATGACATGCAGATAGAAAGACAGGGAAGAAAAATAAAAAGTGCACAACATTAGATATCACAATGACATTTCAGGATGTGCTAAAAATGCTCTTGGAACAGTTCCTTCTCAGAGAGCTCATCCCATGTTGAGAGCATTTGAATGACAAAAACAGCTGATGCTCAGAAGCCTCAAGATCTCAATCTCCCAAGTGAATTACTTGCATCACTGCTTGTTATCCAGTGTCAGAAGCCCTCTGTTTCACTAGTAACCCCAAGTGCAGGTAAGCAGGCAGAGGCAGTGGGGAGCATTGCCTTAATCTTATAGTCAAAAGTTTCACTGAAGGAGTAGGTGAGGGCAGGTATGTTTGGCAACACACCCAAGGAAGCTTAGCTGTCACGGCATCCCAGGAACAGACAAAGAAAACCAGCTGAAGCTCAGGGGAGCAGCATTGTGGCTGTATTTATGAGACCTGCACAGGAGGTGGAGCTTCGACTGGCAAAGCTATTTCAAGTGCTCAGCTCTGCAAACAGCACGGATGTACAGTGCAGCACAACACAGCTTGGCAGCTGCTCTTCCCTTTGCCCATTGCCCACTCCCCCAGTGTTTGGATGTACCCATCAAATAATACACAAGCTACTACAGGAACTAAGAATCCCCATACATCCTGCAGAATTTTAGCTCAGAACAGTCCCAATGCACTGAAGAGCCCCTGCCTGCTGCCACCACCTCTGGCCAGATCAAGCAAGCTACAGATAGGATGATTGGGCCAATTACAAGTGATTTTCTTCAACAAAACCCAGTTTTTGAAGTCAATGTTAAGCCTTCATAATCAAACAGTCAAAGGTGGGAAACCCCTATTCTGTCTGCATTAACATTCAGATTGCTATGAAGGAAGGGGCAAATGATGCGAAGGTCAAAATACAAAATCTACAGGGCTTTATGGGTCCCTCTCCTAAGAAAAGAACCCATGGTTTATTTTTCTTAGACCTAGAGAAGGACTGAAATAGCCAGTGTTCAGCAATTTAAAAGCATTGCCAATCTCTGAGGGCAGGCTGTCCTCAGATAAAGCAGAGATGGTATAGAAGAGTGGAGAACAGATGGTCCCAAGAATTTTATAAATCAAAATAATAATCTGCTCTCTGGAGAGGAATGAATAAAAGTCTAATCGCCTAAAAAAGCCTTCAAACCTTTCCATACTCTTGCTTTACCAAGAAATTTTGCAGTTTCCTGTGAAGACATACTTCTCCCAGGCTAACAATCACTTGGCAGTTTTCACAGAAATGAGTGCTCCACAGGAGTGGCATTTTTAAGAATGAAACATCTTCTGTGATCCCATTTTATTGCACTGAATGCTTGTTTTTTATTGCACTGTGCAGTCCACATGGAAGCTGGTAGCTGCAGCCAGCTGTGACTTACCCTGTCAAAGTGGTTGAAAGAAGCCCGGAACTCATTCATCTGTTCCTGGCTGATTCCTTTGGCATCACGGGTCAGAATCTGGTTTTCCACTTCGTTGATGGTTCTAGCAATTGTTGTTAGTAACTGCTCCCAGCCCACGCGGATATGCTGGTAAAAGAGGTCAGGACAATAAGAAATTGCTCTTCTGCTTCTGAGGCCAGTGGATCAGATGTGCTACTTATTGCAAATTATATCATCCTGGTGTGCAAGGCAGTCCCTGGTGTCCATTTTCTCAGAAAAGATTGCTTCTAATCTGCAGGTGTTTAAAATCTGAATTTTGACTTAAAAAACCCATACTGAAGAGGCTAATTTCTGCCCTCTTTTTCTCAAGAAAAACTTGGTCCTACTGCAAAATTCCTTTGCCTGGTCAAAGCAACACATTGGAGGCCTTTAATCCAAATGAGAAGCAAACCCAATGCTTCTAGAAGTTATTTAAGCAGAAAACTCTCCTTACCAAGAAACTGAATAAAACATAATGCTTGGAAGACACTGGTGCTCCCCTGCCTCTGCTGTTGCTTAATGGAAAGCTGGCCAGAAACAAAAAAAAAAGTTTCAAAGCCTGTCTGTATTCAGGTGGACTAATGTTGAACTCAGATTGCTCCCAAGAAACCTCATGTTATCAACAGAAAACTAGTCTCTGACTTTAAAAAAACCTCCTGTCGGACTTTTTTCCTCTGCCAGGTAGTGGAAGCTCAAAATCATCAGCACTTCCCTCTCTAATCCCAGCTAACACACTTAGGTGGCAGGAGAAACGACCTGTCAATTTTTCAAGCAACACTGTGGGACCTCATTCAGGTTATTTCTGTTGTCTATATTTGGAAGTACATTGGAATGGGTTTGCATGAATGCAGTAAGGCAAAAATGAAATTCAGTGACATGTTGTTGCATGCTTGGCCGTATTATCAAGCTCTCCATTTTCCTGAGAACCACAGCACATGGCCAAAGCTATATGTGGCTGATGCTAACTGGCCACAGCAGATGAGGTTAACTGCTACCAAAACATTTACCTCCATGGTGTAGTTGGTGTGCTTGTTGTCAAAGATAAGTGCTTCCTGGATCAGCTGGTGGTCTCCTTCCAGCTGGTCAATCTTTGGTTTGTAATTCACAATGCTTTTCTCGTACTGCCGCAAGTGGTTGAGCTGGTCCTCCAAGGTCCCATGCATCTCTATTGAAATGCGGCCAATCTCCTGCATCAGCAAAGCCAAAGGAGTTAAGATTCCACTGAAAGGACAAGCCCCAACAAGCCTGACATTTACTGCAGCAATTTCACTCTCACACAGAATGATGATTCAAAGAAAAAAAAATATCTCATGGAGCAGTTCCTCCACAGGAGCTGAGACAGTGTCAGCAAAAAATTTACCACAACCCCGAACATTTTCCAAGTGAGGTGAGATGTGTCTAATACAAGGGTACAAAAGAAAAGAAAACTGCAGTCCATAAGCTACTAATCTACCAAGCCAGATCTTTTTCTGGTGTACTGCCTGCAACTAAGTTAGTTCTTCATGGAGACATATTTCTGTAATTGCTCTCTTCTTTCCAGCTCCTGCCATCAGTAATAGCTTCGTATTTTCATATTTCATCAACTCCAATGACTTCAACTCAAATTTTACCTAGAGATCTCCCTTAAATATGTCTCCTCTGCAGATGTTTGGTATATTAATTGCATTTATTTGGTCACATGTATCAAGACCACTGCTGTGCAAGCAATTACACAAACTGTCTCTGATCTAGGATTTTGAATTGGTTGCATATAAACACAAATCTTAAAATACCAGTGTTCCCCATCTTAAGTAATGCTTTTTTTTCTGGTACTAGTTAGAAGAAAAGTACAAGCACTTCAGTAACCAATATCAATCTTGGAATTCTTCATATTTTCTATGATGTTTCTCTTGCTGTAACTTGAAGAAAAAATAGCTGTGACAGTGGTCAAGAGAGATCACAATAAGAGTATCAGTGAAGATCACAGAGGAAAACAGTGTTTCAAAATTTGCAAAGCACTACCTCCATCTTCGTCTGGATCCAGGGTCCAATGACATTGGCCTGTGCACCAAACTGTTTACGAAGTCGTTCATTTTGCTGCTGGCGAGCGTGTTCCTCCATCAGGGCTTGATCCCTTCTGGGAACCAGCTGCCGCACCTACAATGAAGAGCAACTCAGTGTGCAGTTTAGACACACAAAGGCACATGGACAGGAAATGCAGAAGTTGCCACAAGGGAGGGAGGAGTAGGTGTTTGCACTGAATACAAACAGTCATAGGGTTTAAGTCACAGTGGGCAAGCTCACAGAATGTGAATCCTATCTGCTGTAGGATACACACAAACTCGTATCAGGCCATGGAAGACTAGAAGCAGCTTCCACTCATTATTTGGGTTTTTGGTGGCTCATGTTAACTGAGTTGCATGATTCTGTTCAGATCTCACCTTGGTGATTTTGTTTGGTAGTAAGAACCATAAGCACAGTAAGTATGGACAGTCTTTTAGGATTACAGCAAGGAAAGGCTATTTGGCTGCAGAGACAGAACATCTGAAGGGCTGAATGGTGAAAAGGGATACCGATTCACATGCTATACTTACCTGCAGGTAAACTGAAGACAAAAAACCTCAAAGCTTTCAAATTTAGCAACTTTCATTTAAAATTAGCACGTAAAAGGGGGTCTTAAGACATCTATATTAAAGATCTCTTCCCCTTTCCAAGTACACAGCAATTGAGCCAAAACCAAATGACAAAACCCCACGTAACTCAGCAGTAAGCATGAGAGAGTAACTGCAGAGTAAATAATCCATTTCCTGGGCCCAAAGTGGTTGAGCAGTGACATTGTCCCCCACTACCCTGCAAGGCCGGAAAGAACTCACATGTTCCCATTTGCCATTGATCTCATGTGGGGTGATTGTAGTGTAAGGATTCGTTCCTGCCATGTTGACATGGTATGTCTGGACAATCTTTGAGACTTCATTGTGGATTCCCAGGATGGCTTGTCGCTCCTTGTCAGCATCTGGCAACGTGGCTTTGAACTGCTCATGAGCTGTGGTCAGTCCCTGCAGAAGGAAGGCAGTAACAAAGGGAGGGTAAGAACATTACTTATGAAATAGCCTCTTCAGCACATGTATTCTTGAAATGACTGCAAAAGCTAACATATTTCCAGGACACAATGCAGGCTACTCTAATACACTTTTCAGGTTCTCTCAGTATCACTAAATTGGATGTTTTAAGTAGTTAAATGATGTGAAGTCTTGTTTTCCCTCTCCTTCTGTCCCATGTTGACCAATGACAGAGATCACATACCAAAAAAAGGTGGAATAATGATGGCTCATAATTTAGGCGGAACTATTTCTCCAACACTGCTCAGCGACTGCTTGTCAGCCTCTTTGGGGAAGAAGATCTGACTACTAGAATTACTAATTTAAAAAGTCTCGCTACTTTAAATGTGCTGTTTTCCTCTCCCACTAGTTATGCACTATTTCTACACCCAAAGTAACTCCAGATGAGTACTAAGGGCTCAGATACAATTTGATCAGTCAGTTCAGGTGAAGGTCTTCCAGCCAACTGCAAACTGGCACAGGCATCACATGCTCCTGCTGCTGGAAAACAGCTCCTTCTCCCTGACCACAACCCATCTTGCTGCGGTGTGCAGGCTGTGCTCCAAGGACTGATGGCTGGGGCGTGCTTGCTGGTAGTTTGTAGCCAGCTGACAAGCCAGCTGGTCCTGGCTCATCTCCCACTGCTTCTACAGGTCTTTAAGGTACTTCATCCCAGAAACCTAGAAGATCAAGTCTAGGGAAGCAAATGCAAGGAAAGAGGCAGGAAAATGCATGGGAAACAGAGGTGTGTGCAGGGATAACCAAGGGGAACAGTGTGGACAGAAGAAGGAATGAAAGTAAACCACATGATTGACTGCTCTCTCTCACAACACACACTGTTAACTACTTTCTGTAAAATTCCTTCCTTACACTGTGACTCATTGCTTCGAAGCTGCTGTTAGTGGCCATAGAGATCTAATACAAGCCTGGGGGCTGGGAGAGACACTGCAAACAGTCACAAGGAGAAGATGGAAACGGTTAAGTGCCGGTTAAGTGCCGTTTAGACTATTCTGCATTAACAAAAACTTAATGAACGCCTTTGTTCAGGAGGCAAGGATGAAATAAACAAGTAGCAGCTCACTAGCTGTCACTACTCCACCATCACCCTGGCTGTTGTGTTCCCTGTAGGTCTCCCATTTGCTGCCTCACTGATGGTCATGCCTCTCAGCCCAAGAGCTGACTTGGATTCTTTTCACAAGCCCATCAAGCAGGTGAAACCGAAGTCCCCACTGCAATCCAGGAGGGTAATTCCTGCTCTCTAAGGTCTGCAAATTACCTAAATTGCATTCCTAACACCCTTTCAGAACAGGAAAAACTGAGATACTGTCTTTGCTGTTTAGAGAAGGCAAGACAACTTTGATTTCAAACGGTAATTCAGCACCAAAGTGGACAATTGTGATTTTTCTTGTGCTCAGCACCAAAACCAGCAGGTAGCTCAACTGTCCTCATGGTACATCCTATCACATAGGATCAAATGACCTGGACACGACATTCCATGTGAGAATTGACCTGCAGACCCCGTAAGCAGCACTAAGCTTTGCTCATGTAGGTTAAGAAAAATTCCACAAGAACTTCGAAGGTTCTCTCAATTTTCAGGCTTCTGTAAATACGGCTCTGGAGTTACTCTGAAAAATCTGTTTTCAGTTTTTGTATCTAGCTAGGATGATGTATGTATGCTTTATACCTATCCAGATCTAGGTTTTTGGAGAAAATCAAGGAAAAACATACTCGTTTTTATTTCTGATAGGGCTCACTCAATAGAGCAGAAGCACCAAAACAAAACCTATAAATTCATTGCACTCTGAATTCATACAACTCAGGAGACTCCACACTTCTCACTGTCCCCACCTAACTGGTGCAAATGACTGCTCTGTACCTGGATCTCCTCAATGGTGTGAACGATGAATGTGTCCTGCAAATCCTCCATGGCCCCTTCCATCCAGTTATTGAAAGGGGCAGCTCTTTTGGCATACTCCAGGTACAACTGATCAATCGTTTCCAGTAGTTTCTCTGTTCTCTGTGCGTGCACAAAAAGAAATAAAAGAAAGAAAGTCAGGAGAGATGGTTGGAGAAGAATAATCACATAAATACATGGACTGTCTGAGCTGCTCCTTCCTTTCAGACCTCCTTGGTGCTCCCAGGCTGGCATGTCAGCAGAAGTCTCTCTGCCATTAGAGATTACACACTGGACAGACTTTTTCCCTCTAAGGGGAATAAAATAAATCCAAGGTCCTTTGAAATAAAACAAAACAAGGCCGAATTTCAGGCAGAATGCGCTTACAAAACACAAAAAAAAGGTAAAAACAAATCAATAACCAGAGCAAACAAATGGCACCATAATTGGACTCGAAGAAAAGCAGCCTAAGTATACTGAAATGTAGCCCTTGTTTACAGCCCAGGATGTTCTAGTTGTTCACAAATGATATTGCTTGTGTACACTTCAGCTCGGCCCCCACAAATGCACTACCCAGAAGGTCCAACTTGTATCTCACCTCCAAGGCTTCTCTGCGTTTCTGGGTTAGGGCACCCAGATTATCCCACTGATCACAGATCTTCTGGCACCTGGCATTGACACTGGGAGAGTCATAATAGTCCAGCTCACTATAAAAGGTGGGGAAAAAATGACAAGAAATCAAATAATGACCCTGTACAGAATAACAGAAACCTATTAGAAATCTTAATCATTCTTGAACACAGATTCAGACAAAGAGATCATGGTCACTGCAAATAAAATCAGGATGATATCAGGATCTAGTTTAGGAGAGACTCTATGTGCTATGCTGAATCAAACAGAATAGGACCACCCAAGGCCTCAACAAATACTGAGGCTGGCTACCTGATGGGAATAACTTGCCAAAGGGGGAAGGGAGTATAGACTTTTGCTCAAACTGGAAATAAGCAGATTATGATCGGAGCAATCTGCTCCTGTATTCTTCTTAAGAACATTATGCAGCCTAACAAACCATGTCTTATACATCAGAATGGAAACCAAAGATTCTATAAGGAACACTAAGAAACTGCTTAAGATTGTCCTAAGAATTGCATAGTACAGGTGGCAAGGAATAGCTAAATTACATAACCCAGTAAATTTATTTAGGACAATCCTAGAATAACCATGTAGGTTTCTCTCCTATATGCCTGACAAGAAGTGCTTTGCTGACATATCTATAGACTGACACTCAAGGAACACAGGCTGGTAAAAGTATTCCTGGGGAAAGGAGAGCACAGGGGCACATTAAACCTTGCAGCTTTGCATTGCTTTGTGCTCATGGTTCTGGCCAAAGACGGAGAAATCTGAAGGCAGAGAGAGACCAGCCAATCTGGGAAGTGTCAGCCTTGAAAGAAAAACTCAAAATAAATCACTGGGAAATCAGTGACTGACCCTGAGCCATCTGATGAGCAATTCTTTAAGCAGTAATGGAGGTTACACCCTTGCCTCCCCCAGCCTTGTTTCTTCATGCCATTGTATTGCCCTCCTGGGGGGTGTAGGCACAGCTATTGGTAGAGACCTCCAGTAAACTCATCAGGAAACTGATTTGGGCTAAAAATTACTTATTTGCTAGGTTTTTAATCCAGATCAGTTGCTTGATCTATTTTGCTGCAGAGCAAGCACTGTAGATGAAAGAACTCCTTCTGAAAGCCTGACTTCTGGCACACCTGTGCTGGACACTATGGCTGGGGAGGGGAACATGCCATGCCCAAACATTTCTGCCATAGGTAGCTGCAGTGGCTTCCTCCACATCCTCTGCATCTCTCTGGCACTGTGTCTCTGGGGGAGACAAGAGCTCTGCCATGGTTTTTCAGGGCATGGTCTCTCTGTTGAAATGGAAGATGGCTTTTGTAACAATAGCAGAGCCTGCTGTTCTCACACTTCAGAAGAAATAACCTCTCCCACAGCTTAGGCCTCAGTCTTCCCTGTTGCTCTTAGAACTGCAGCTGCTTTGGCTGACATGTAGTGCGTGCTTTGGAAGTGGCAGGTCAGGTAATGCTTGCTGACTAGACAGACTCAGTTTTAATCTTACTGACATGGAGGATTGCCTCAAACCCTCCTCCTGTTCCAAGGTCAATCCTCCACTGGACAAGAGAGCAATTCTGTAAATCTCTGTTGTTAAAGAAGATAATGATCTTGATCCAATAATCCTAATTTTTTAGAGAAAAACAGCTCTTCAGCCCAAGAGGACTGATCTCGGCCCAGACATTAACCTCAGATAGGCCAGTGTGATACATAAATCTTTCTAGAATAGGAAACAGAGTCAAAACCAAGTAGTTCAGAGTGTTTTTTGCCAAGAAGCATGCAGGGTTTCAAAACCTTCCTTTCAAAACTGCAGCTGCTAGCTCTTTGCCTGCCTGCTATCTCTAGCAATCCTGATGAGCCCCCCATTTCTCCTGGTAACCTGTACTATTCCAGGAAAAGGAGTGGAGCTGAAGGTTTCCAAGCTGGAGGGAAGCAGGGAAAGAGCTGATCTGCTGTGAGGATGCCCTGCAGCAAGTGCTGAACAGAGTGCACACAGTACAGGTACTCCTGGGGGAAAGAATGAGGTCATGATGGGCTCAAACAGCTTTTCCCTGCTGGAATAAGGAGGACTTTTTTTTTTTTTTTTTTTTAATAAAAGAGAGTAAACTGAGACCGTCCTATCCTCTCCTCTCCTCTTTCCTTCTGTTCCTGGAAAAGTCTGACAGTGTCACAACTCTGAAATACAGCATGTGCCAGCAGCAGGTCAGACTCCTTAGGAAAGGGTTCATGGCAGCATAATGAACTGGAAGAGGATGGAAACTTGGCCTAGGAATATAATTCTGCCTCCTTCTCAACAGCACCCACAGCTTATCCATTTTCTGGCCTGCTTTTCTGGTGTGTCTGGATAGCAGTATCCTAGATACTGTTTGGAAACACTGGGAATTCCCAGCATTTTTGTATGGGGATGGATTTTTTGCTCTCCAGAGGGCAGAGGGCAAAGCTCAGTAAGCCTCCCTGGCCCCAAGGACAGGACATGCGCTGGGGTGCCGTACTTGAGCTCTTGTGCAATAGCAGCAATCTGTTCCACGCGGTCCTGGTGTGCAGCCAGGTCACTCTCAAAGGCCTCGTGTTTCTTCAGCAGGGCCTTTATCTCCGACAGGGTTGCAGTTTCGTAATCCTTCTGCTGCAGCATTGCTTCCTTACCTGGGGAGGGAGCCAAAGGACACAAGAATGAAGCAGAGGACCCAGGGTGGCCAAAGCCAGCTCTCCCCACCCAGGCACTCTGGATCAGCCTCACTCCAGCTGCCCTGCCCGAGGCTTGTCCCCGTGCCTGCTGGCCTAGAGAAGCACAGTGCTCACTTGCAAATCACGAAGTGTGAGTTTGCCATTAACAACAGAGAAGGGCACATAACGTAGCTTCAGCCAGCATGTCACAGTTTATACTGGACTCATCTCAGTATGTGCAAAATGGGTTATGCTGATCCTGTAAAAGCCAATGGTAGCATTCACTGTACAGGAACTTTTCCTCTGCTCTGTTGCTGCTCTCTTCTAGCCAAAGTTCTCACTTTGCCACAGTTAGGAAATGCTAACATTGACTGCATGATGCAGAACAGCCTTCTCAAGAGGGAACTCTCATGGAAGGACCAATGCATAGTCCATCTCCTCCTCCCTGCATAACAGTCAGCACTGTGTCTATCAGACAATAGGAAGCATGTAGGCTGGCATTACCATCTGTCCAGGACTCATGAATGGATGCCTTCTGCCGGAACTTCTCTGCCAGGTGATCCAGCCTCTCTAGCCTCCGGATCTCATTCAATAACCACTCCTCGTAGCCCTTCTCAGCCTGCTCTAGGCTACCCCAGGCATTGTTTATATCCTAGAGACAGAAATATGAGAAGGCAAGGCAAGTTAGAAGTTGGAGGGAAGATGTTCACCAGCATTAGTCTCAGTGAGCTACATGGCTTCACTGACTGGGGGAGTGAGCATGGGCTTTTCATCTCACAGGGTTCTACAGACAAGGCAGGGAGACAAAGTCTCAGACTTAAGCAGGACTAGAAGTGCCAGGATATAACTGTCTGCAGAAAAAAGCCTCTCTAAACACTTCTAGAGTTTTAAAGTTCCCCTACATGAAACTTTAATAAAACTCAACCGTTTCTGAATCAGAAAAAATGAAAGCCACCAAGACATCTCCTCATAAAGACATGCAACTTGTGAAGAGCCTCAGAGTCTGATTCAGACACAGGGAAGCAATGATCACTTGATCCTCTCCTATCATGGCCTGCTTGATCTATATTTTACAGGGTTCCTCCCACAGAATATCTCACTATGAAGGTGGGCATTCTCTGCCCCCCCATGGGCAGAAAGGGAGTCTCATTCTTCAGGCATGTTTGGGGTATATAGAAGCAACCATCCCCACTCACCGAGACCATTTTCCCTTCGGAGGGCATGAAGGCTGGCCTGTTGCTGAGCCGCAGCTTGGTCTGCAAGGTGTTGAAATTGATCTCAAGTTGGCACTTCTCTTGGACCTTGGGGGGCTTGTGCAGGCGGCGGTAGTCCCGGAAGTCCTCCAGTTTCTGCTGCATGGCTTGCATGGTGTTCTCTGGGGCCCGGTTCTCCAGCCAGGGGATGGTGCGACGAATCCACTCCAGCAGCTGGAAGGAGCAATGACAAGAAGCCTTGAACTGAAAATTGTGCTGAAACTGCAGGTGTTGCTCTGATTTCATAAGGGACCATTTACTTTTATGTTTGCTGTCAGAAAGATTCTGCCACCAGCAGGGCTCGTAAAGAAAAGTTTGCCAGCCTTTTTGGAAGTTCTTTTTTTTTTGTGAGCAGCACATTCCCTACCACACTAAGTAGTACTGCTTGTTTTACCACTGCCAACATGCTTAAGGCACAGTTTTTGCACAAGCAGGACCAAAACTATATCCTCAGATTATGTTAAAGCCTTAAGAATTTTTCTGGACTGTTGCATAACTAAAGGATGCTGTAAATAATATTATCTCCAGAAGAATATGACAGGAGAAATCAAGTTCTTGCCTTCAGTTGAGCCTTACACTTTTCTTTACACTCTAGCTTCCTCAAAGTCACTGTTGCTCTTTGAATATACCTCCATAGCAAACCTATCTGGAGAGCTGGTGAAACACTAATGCAATAGGCAGTCTACAGTGTAACTGGAGTAGTGCCCTATGCTTTTCAGATCAGGCTGAAACCAGGCTTATGGGTTATGTTTGCCCTTCTGTTATCCATGCTCTCCTCCCTACTTATCTACCACAAACATACTCCAGTCCACATTCGGTCTCTTTTAGTTTCCCTGTTGTCAGTTTGTCAGCCTTCTCAGTTAACAAAAGCAGCCTCCAGCTTGTATCTGACACAGATTCTTTCCATAATCAGGAAATGTCTATTTCTTTCCTCAAATATCTCTAACTTCTATTCCCTGATACAACTCCTGACTTCTACAGTATATTAGCATACAAGCTGTATGAAGGATGTAATGAACTTGTAAAGTCCTGACAAAACCAAGTTAAACCAACTTGATTTTACCTTCAATTTTAGCATTTCTGGGTTAGCTCCTAATTGAGAAATTCCAAGCTTCTCTGTGGAAGCTTTCTATTTTAAAGTAGATTGCTCTTGTCTTTAAGGTAACTTTGGTCTTTAATTTGAAGAGGAAAAGATAATTTTCCAGGGAAAATAGCAGTGGGTCAATAGCACTCCCCAAGATTATCTATCAGCATTAAACACAATTATTTTCTGCATACCACCACCCAGAAACCAACACCTACATCACTGGCCAGTTTTTCATAGTCTTCCATGAGCTGTTCATTTTCTTGGTTGACTGCCAGCACCTTGCAGATACGATTTGCTGCTGTCTCCGCCTGACAAAGAGAAGAAAAATGGAAGAAGGGAAAAATGTGAAAAAAAACCCCCAAACCAAAACTTGCAGCTTAGCTTCCTGCTACATACCTGCAGGTAAAATCTCCTACTCTTAGCTCTAGCAACCTGTCTGCACTTTGAGACGTCTGTCCTGACCTCTCTGCTTTCCATCTCGCCTTCTATAATGATTTGTTTTCTTCCCTTCTTCAGAGATTCTCAGCTGTGCTGATTCTACCCTCTATGTTGTGGGACAACCAATGTTTCTATGCTTTTTCTGGAGCTGCTTCTGTAAGAGGGCCTTGTTGTTTGCTTCCTACCAGAGGGACCCTGGCTACCTCTTCACAAAGACAGGGAGTCTTCTGCTGCCATCTCCACTTCCCACACCAGCATTCTGAGCTGAAACAGCAGTAAGACCGATGCCAAGCTGATGAGACTGTCTCTATACTTTTACCCCAGGAAAGAACTACTCGAAAAGAGTTAACTCACAGACTGGACTTACAGGAAAATTCCTAATTTTGTTTGGCAGATTAAATGGTAGATACTTCTCTTAATCTTAAATTCTGCCCAACAGAACTGTCTCCCAGTTTTCCCTGTATTTTTGGCACTGATTACAGGGCCACCTCCTTGGTGGAGCATACACCTACCATGTATTCAGAGTCTCATGATCCAGCTGAGAAGAGGATTTCTTCTCCCCCCACTTTTCTGGGTAATCTTTCTGCTTACTCTTTCAAAACAAGTCTCACAATAAAAATTACCCTACTGTTACTATTTAGGTTTGGAGCTTTTTCCTTTTTTTCTTTCCATTGTGAGACCAAAACCTGATTCTCTGCAGGGAGCTCAACATGTTAGAACATGAATTTGGAAAGTAAGGATCAGAAAAATCCCAGCTATGAACTCAGAAGCAGCCAGTCTAGTCTGGAATGCCATGCCTGTGTTTGGCATGGGGGAGACACAAGCAGGCTGATCCTTGCACAGAATGTATCTATGGGTTATCAGCTCCCTTTACCATCACCATGGTGTGTGCCACACCACCAAGCCTGAGGACACGCCCCTGCGATGCATCAGGGGATTGCTCAGACCCCTCTTACCACAGTACAGCTGTGACCCTGGTGCCTGGGGAAGGTGCTAGAGGTACCCACAGGCTCCCTTGGCAGAAATGCTCCTTACAGAGGCTAAGTGCAAATATGGAGGAGAGGGTACATGCTAACACTACAACAAACCAACTGTAAATGCTGCGTCCTACCTCAAAACTACTTTTAGGACTGATGCCAAAATAAGTTTTGCTGAGTTTATAGCTGGTAAGTTTCAACCTTTTTCTATTTTTAAAAGACCTTTCATTATCTGTTTATTCAATCTTCAAGGACATTTGAGAAAAAACCTCTAATTTTTGCAGCTGATGTGAAGCAGCAAGAATAGCAATAAAGTCATAGGCTGTACAGTGATGTATGGATTGCTAAGGTCCCAGGGGACACGGCAATCTTACTCATTTGTAGAATGAAATGAAGCTGTTAAAATATCTATTCAGTCATCTGTCCTTTCACTGAAGTGGACCAGCTATGATATACTCAGATTATCAGCTAATTTAAAACATATCAGAGAGACCTGTACAGGAAAAGGAGCAGTTTCACTTAAAAAGAAATGCAAAAAGTGCAAACAATGGTTACATTTAAGAAAGCTTGTACTTTGACCTATTTTTAACTAAAGTTTGTACTCTAATGGAGTGTTCTTGATATACAGAGACAACTATAGACATGAGACCAAATAGTATGTCAAAAAGACATTGCTAGAGCCCTACCGTGATATGCCTAGTGACTGCAGGGAATTGGCGATACCTAATGTTTATCTCAATCACTCCAGGAGAGGTGCTCATTTAACTTTCTTATTTTTACACCCCATGAGCTCACTGCAGCAGCAGCCAGCTGTGCAGGCAGGACCCCATTCCACTGAGGCATATTTACATGTATCTGATGATAGACTTTCTCCAGCTGCCCAAGTTTAAATATGAGTGTGTATATATGCGTGTTGAACAACTGTCCAAACAAAAAGACCCTAAGAATGTCAGCAGTTACAACATTATTTGTATTATCTTAATGGCAGGAGTGTAGAGGCTTTCTCTCCCTCACCAGTACTTGCCTCCCAATGGTTCTTGCCCTGGAACTGCTACTGCTGTATGCAATAGTGTGCTGTTGCTGCAGCCACAGGAAATGCTCTGTAGCCACAATCACCATTAATGTCACAAGTAACATGTTACACTGTGCTCTGAGCAAGGTAAGACAAAAGGATGCCAGAGCTTTTCAGGCAACCTTCACAAATACCCCCCACACTACTGCTAATGCAGCTGATCCATAGTGATGGCAACCTCAAAACTAAAGTGAAACATTTCTAGGTAAAAGAAGAGTGGAACACCAAGATGTTTACATGAGGCCAAGGCAGCTCCCCCTACACCTTCATTAGTTCAGTGGAAAAAGATGTTTTGGTTTCCCCACACTGCTACAGGTACTGATGCATTTAGGATGTTCATCCTGACTCCAAAAAAGCTAAGATGCTCACAAGGCAGCACTGAGAAGATGCAGAATCCTGGGGGGGGTCTGGAAGCTGCATACCTGTGTTCTCAGAGAACCTGTGTGAGCTCATCAGCTTCAGTGCAGCATTGTGCTGACACACAGTACTGCTTGCACTCAGAGCCTTGGGGAGGGCAAGCCCAGGACATTCCCTGTGATACCACGTTGCTGTATCTATGCACGTGCTGTCTGGTGGAATCAAAATGAAAAACTGAATGGCAGCAATTTATCTGCCTTTTGTCTTTTCTGTACTTCTCAATCATAACTTGAACTTCTTAGGATAGGAGTAGAGTTTACAGTCTCTCTAGTTCATGCATCCAAGTCTTTCTACTGAGGAGGATCATGAAGGAAGGCATTCCCACAGTGCACTATGTAGGGATGCCTGCCTGTTGCTGTCCTCTAGCCTCAGCGGAAGATGCCTGCCTGCTGCTGTCCTCTGGCCTCAGAGGACCACTCCAAAATACTGTGCACCAAACACAATCTCTTAATAAAACAGCAAAACATTAGTTAGAAATTGCCACAAGTTTACAAAATATTAAGCCAACCAGTAGTTGCATGCATTTAGTGTGAAAGTCAGAAGCGGTTAGAAAACAAGCAAACCAACCAAAGCAAGTATACCTACAAATATATATATACATTAAAATGGCATAGAGAAAAAGCAGCCATCTACATACACGTCAGGCTGGGGACCCTGTACCTTCAAAGGCTCAGATAAGAGAATGAAAGAAGCAGAAAGCAGCTCATGGGACTCTCCCTTCAGGCCTGGTGGCAGTAATGAAAAATCTGGATGAAAAATTGAGTGATATCACAGTAAGTCACCTAACCTTGCATGAGGGGGCAACACAGTAACATCTGGGCAGGGGCTTGTACTCAGCAATCACTTTGCATCTGCCTGTGGGTTTGGATCTGTGTCCTTTAGCAGCTGGCACCTCCAAAAAGAAGTTGTGCCCCTCCTGCCAGGGCACAGTTGAGTTGCTGGCCCATGAGGACTGCTAAAAAATGAATAACGTATTAAATCTTCCCTGTAAGCCAGTTGGACTCCATGGGATTGAAACTTTAATAACTTAGAAACTTCATCTCTAGTTTTTGCCCCAGCTATTTGGTTCAGGTCCTGAGGCAAGCAGAAGACTGTTTTCAGTTATCCCAGGAGATGAGCATCCACCTAAATTGCTGATCAGAGCATGGAACCTGCTGAGCAGGTTTCCAGATCATGGAATGGGCGCAGAAAGAAAAGGAAGATATTGGTGAGTGGCACGGCTGTTTCTGCAGCAGGCTACAACCTTCCTCATAATGTGGTTTGATGCTTCCTCATCTGGAGTTCCTTAGGTTAAGCAGACTGCATGGAGCAGTCTCTCAGGGGCACCTGGCAAACAGCAGGCCATATCATGAGGCTGGCATGATTTCTGAAACTACAGTCTTCCTGGGCAAGTATTAGCTGGCTGGAGCTTGCAGACTGGTCTTGAGTGTTTTGAACAAAAAAACCACAGGATCCTAACAGAAAAGTCATGACTACACAATTTATGCCAAATGGGCGAGTCTACTGCACTTCTGTGGGACACATTCCCAGTTCCTTGGAAACAAGACAGTATCACGTAATTTATACGAAACTGGGAAGACAACAAAAAGCTTGAACTAAAGAGTCGCTCCCTGGAAACTACTGCTTGCACTTGCCCTCTGAAAGCCAGCATCAGCATGGAAACTGAATCAATGTTGGGACAATCAGCACTGCTTTGCATAAAGGAGATGGAATCTTCCTAGAGTCAGATTAGCCCTCAAGCTGGGCTACACAAGGACTGTGTCTCAAGTAGAAAAGGCCTGTCCATAACATGAAGAATGTAGTCTTGGATTTTAGATTTTACTGTTCTAAAGCCTCCTATCTGAAATCAGCAGTAATCTTATGGAAGGGCTGCAGCCCAGGCAGGTTATGACATGAGAGAAAAGAATTGACTTTCTTCTCTTACTCAAAGGATTGCTGGGAAATTGCTTGCCCAAAGGGGATCTGCAACTTAGTTTGTAGTTCCAAACATCCTGATGTCAGGCAAAGAGACTTTGGAGTAAAGAGGAAGCAGAGGAAGAAGGAAGGCCTGAAGCTATGGAAATGGGCAAGGCAGAGGAAAGAAAAATAAAACATATAGGTGGTTTGGGAAACGGGAGAATTACAAGGAAGAAACAAGGAATGGAAAAGCAAGTGAGTCTGGGAAAAGCTGAACGCCTGGTAGAAATGAACTTCACAGCTGGAGCACAAAAGTGCTATGTAACCAGCTCATGGATGATTCAGCCTAGGAAAAGGCCCCTGACCGAGTGGAGGCTAAGTGTGGAAGGCAGGATGGCAGCCCAAGTGGGACAGGCTGTGATTTCCTGGAGTGGAAAACCACCAGATTTGACTGTGGTGACTCTGGAGGTGCACTGCCTGGCCAGGACAATGCCCACTAGATACTGAAAAGGTACTGCCTCTGTCAGAGCAGACATCCATTCATCTTCCAGTGCCAGCCTTACCAAATGCTTCCTCCTCTGCTGTGGAGTGAGACTGGAGGGAAGGAGCAGCTCAAGTCTGTCCAAAAGGACATTTACATCGCTTCTCCAGCAAGATTACAGATGGCATATCCAAATGCATCACTGGATGCACTGGGCTTCCCTGCAAGCGCCTTGGGGCGGACGGGGTCTGGCATTCCTCACTGGAGAGGACAGGTGGGCAGGGCAGGGTGAAGGGAGGGGTTGTTAGCAGTAAAGTCTCACCTTCTGCGCCCCTGAGAAGGCGTGGTAGTAACATGAGACATAGGTCATTATGGCCTTCTCATCCGGCCTTAGCGTGCCTATAATATCTGTGCAGAGAAGGAAAAGAGGTTGAAAGGATAAAGTAAGAAGCAGCACATAGGATAAAACAAAACAATCATGGGTGGCGTGAGAGAGGGGCAGAAAACTTCCCATCATGCATTGCAGGACAGGCCAAACAGATTTCCATGCGGAGAGCTGGGAATTCGGATCAGAAGGTGGCTAGCAGTGTTGGCTTGTGGCTCAAAGCGGCACCCCTCCCTGCCCCCCAATCCAGGGGGATCCTGAGATGAGGATCTGGGCTCTGCACCTTGGCAGCTGCGGTCTGGGGGCCTGGCCCAAGGATGCAAACAGGCTGTTTGGAGATCTGAACGCCCGCGCTCAAGGCCCTGTGTACGCTGAGGAGCTGGAGATCAGAGCCTTCCCACGCAGGGCACTTCCTACACAGGAGCTGCTCTGCTGAAACGCGCACTGCCTGTTCCTAAGGCACTCAAGTACAGGAGGCTGCTTGGTTCTGGCAAGAGATGTGTACAAGGTTTCACCCACTAAATGTTTTCCTTAAGTAACTCCATTAGCAACAGGAAAATGGCTAAGCCAGAAGTAGCAAAGACTCAACTGCCTGATTTCCAACACGGATGAGAAAAGAGGGGAAAAAAAAGAAACAAATTAAGAAAAACAGGCATCTCTGTCATGATAAGCAATGCACTGTTTGCAAAACCACTATGGATGTACTTGTTCAACATGCTTTGTAAGCCCCAGATTAACTGGGACTGAATTTGTAGCCCAACTTGAGAAAGCAGCAGGTTCAGACCTTAAAGCAAGGGTGCTGGAACCTGCAGCATACATAAGGCAAAAGATAAAGCTTTAGCCATCCATTAAACCCTTTATAAAACCTCAGTCAGCTCTGCTTCTCCATCTTTGGAAAAGGGAAAAAAAAAGTTAATAGGTATCTGTATTATTACCCATCGGGGAGGCTGCAGTTTCCTGCTGGGCAGAGCATCTATGTGGTGGTCTTTGCTTTTTTTAAGACCAGCATCCTACCTCAGATTTACCAGGATCAAGAGGTACATGTTCTTGGCCATCAGGACAGCAGTTCATAAGGCAAATGGAGAAGGCAGAGCCCCCCACTCCCCTAAATTTGCATGTGTGCCGAAGTGCAGCATACCTAAGTGCCACTGGAAGTACTGCTGACCATAGGGAAATGAAATTCCTAGCTCCCTTGCCCCATGTATTATACCTGGGGCACCACTTTGAACCAACAGCCAACTCTACCAAGAACATAATAATAAAGATGCCCGTAGCTAGAGAGGAGAGAGAGAAAGAAAAAAAGGTTTGGACATTAGCAACGGCACCAGGTGTGCTCTGTGGAGGGAGCTTGGGATCCTGCGATACCTTCTGGGCTCCTGAGAAGGCGTGGTAGAAGCTAGAAACATAGGTCATGATGGCTTTCTCGTCAGGACGGGCAGTTCCAACAATGTCTGTCAAAAAAAACCTCACGTTAAGAGCATAATCAACTGATGGGAGGAAAGCAGAGGAGGGGTAGAAGCACAACTGTCCAGGAGGCCTGCTGCGGTGTGTGCGTGTCACAGTGATTCCACAGGGCTTCCCAGCATTCCCCAGAAGATGTGTGTGTCTCAGAACCCACAATCACCCTTCTGGTTCCCCTCCTTCATCATAAAATTTCCTCCACAGTCCGGCCAGGCTAAAGCAGCCATATGCCAGCATGCCTTGTGTTACAGCAGTTTCCTGTCCTGAGAACATGACTGTGATTGGTGGATCGAATGAACCAAACTGGCATCAGGCTGACATGACTTTTATAGACGTATTATACTGCAATTCTTCCATGCAGTTCTGTTCTGGAAAGATACTTTCTCCCTTCTTTTCCATGCCTCCCTCCTCCATTTCAACACAATGATGGCTTGAATTTCAAGAGGCCCTTTCATTAGTTTCAGAGGAAACTCAACACCTCCAGAGATCAGAATTAATGGTGTGGAGGAATGCACATTAGCTCAACTCTATGAGGGAGGAGAGAGATCAGTAAAGAGCAGTGAGAACTCCTGCCAGGGGCCCTCTTCATCACTGCTACTTTTGCTGAGATCTGAAGCTAGATCCGTTTATTCTGGAAGTGTCTGTATTTCCTACAGAATGGCAGGAAACATTTGAACCTATTCTGGAAACCTCACGGTATTTTTTACCTCAGCATGATGAATGCAGAGAGAGCAAAAACTCATCTCCGGGGATGGGAAATACTACCTAGGAATATGAACATCCTAGTTACTGAAATACAGGGTCACTGGGTTTGGCTGTCCTATTCCCACCTATCCTCTTTGCTCCTCTCACTTCTTTATTTAAGAAAAATCTTTAACTGTTTCCCCTGTCCAACCTGAGTCTGAAATACAGCTTCTACCATTGAAACCAGCTGGCTTTAAGCCAATAGCCAACAACCAGTGAACTATTTCAGGCTCTTGTTGTACTCCAAAGTTACAGTCTCCAAAATCTATTGCCAAGCTGGTCCTGACAAGGCTCTGAAAAGTAATCCTTGCTGTCCCAGTGGCCTCAGGGATGCAGCCATAATCAGCAGCAAAAGCATCTCTGAACAATATGGAACTCTGCCTTGGTCTCCAGACCCAGTCAGTGAAGGATCTCCACGTCAGACACTTCTGAGTAGTCAAGAACAAGCAGTTTATAATAATATCATGCAAGGAAGAACAGAAGCAATGTCAGAAATACCACAGCAAATAAACCATGGAGCAAAAGGAACCAAGTCCTATACCATACACTAACTCAGTATTCGGCATGGTAATTGAAAGGGAACATTTCAGTCAGCAGATGACAGGTGTTACTCATCTCTGCCTTGTGTGTCAACCCCAAGCTAAGATCTCCACGCTAAACTCAAAAGACTGAAGGACAGAGGAGGAAGAGGGAAGCAGAACATGTGACTCATTATTCCATTTTAGCTTTTTCCCATACATTTACTACACAGTCATGCAGGGAACATTCAGAGGTTACTGAAATCTTGTACAAAAGAAGTCCACCTAGAAGAAGTGGAAAATTTCTTGAGAAAAAGCAAGTTAAAAGCTGTTGTATTCTACTTTACCTTCTGCATCCAGCATCTTCGGAATATCCAGATATTTCTCAGCCACATCAAAAGCTGTGTTTAGATTAGTGAGAGGATCATCCTGGGAAAGAAACAGAGGAAGAGCATCAGCATCAACTTTTAACAAGGTACACAGCATTTCTCTCAGAAAGAACTTGGTTTGGTTCAGATAACTGTGCTTGCCAGACAAAATTCTGTGTGAAGCCTCATGTAGCAGGATGAAATAATTAGCTTCCTTTTGAAAGAAGAGCCTGGGGACTCTTGGTATGATAATTAACATGTAGTCTATGCACTTACAAAAAAAAAAAAGGAATAATGCATTTTACCTTGAACCTAGTTGCAATTAAAATTAGCTTCACATCATACTGATAGTAAATGATGAGACCACATCTCACATTTACATCTCATGCTTATATTAGGTTTGCAACTTCCATTTTAAAGAACTGCAGAGCTATGTATCTGTTAGAACATCTAAGCAATACTAAAATAGTAACAACATCTGCAACGGGTGCTGTCCTTATCAAGTGTACAGTTTGTTGAACACCAGTTGAGTGGGAGGAAGAGAAATGTTTCAACAAATCTCTACAAAATAAATACATATAAAAGTACCCATTTTGCCTTGAGTATGGCTTTTCCTTCTGTACAGGTCTTGTAATTTCCTTAGTACATTTCTATTCCTCTCTATATAAACTTTCTGTAGATTTTAAAGAGCCACACAAGAAAACATTAAATACAAATGTCATTGAAAATGAAAGACTCTCTGAAAAATTGTGTCCAGCATTCAAACATAATAATCAGCAACAAGACACTTGCCAACCTGTGTCAGATTTTCGTACCAGCTTGCTCCTATACTCCTGTATAACTACAATACTTCATTATTCTGAAGGATCAATCCACTTCATGAGTGACAAATGACATTTGCATTACCAGTTTCTACTGTTGAGACATGTGGCTTCTACTGGATGAAACGTTGTACATAAACTGATAGTGTTTAGCCATCTTGTTTGGTGTCTTTTGGGAGGGAGGAAAGATGGGGTGGTACTCTCCATATTGTCATTTGTGCCACTCACACTGAGACCCACACAAAAAACCAGGAAATAGATAGCAAAATTATTTCACCTTCTTTTTAGAGTGGCATCCATATTCTGTTTATTTTCTATTTGAATCGTGTGCCTTTGCTTATTGCAGTGACTTAGAAGATAAAGCTATGCCTGAACTCAAATCAACAGGCAGTTTCCTTTGAACCCACCCAGCAGGAAAGATGAAGCTAGGCAGGCTTGGGCAGACAGGGTATGGGCGTGAATAAAACTTCCTTTATGGCACTGGTCATTATGTTGCCCTCAGATTACAGCCTTCATGACCCAGGACACTGAGCTGCTCAGAAAAGCAGTTTTCTGCAGCATTTCCCTAGGAATCAAACATGTATTAGGCTGGCATCTAATATCAGCAACATATTCCTTTGGGTGAATGTTTCTATCACACAGCAATGTTTTACCTATCAAAGTAAATCACACACAAATGCCACTAAAACAGACAGTGATCTGTATTAAATCCACTGGAACAAGTCAATATTAAGTAGGCAATGTTGCACAGGCATGCTGTGCTGAAGCCAGCAGCTGTTGCATACAATATGACATAGTGTCAAATCCCTCTATTCCTACACAATTTACCTTCAATGGTGACTACATCAGATGTATCTGCACCCACCTCTTTAGACTTCAGCAGTGGAGCAGGCAGTGGATTTTTACTATTCTCCAGCTACAAGGAACCATCCTATGCTGTGGAATTAGAGGAACCACTTCAATTTCAGCCTACTTATCTTCTGTGCCTGATGTGAAGAAACCTCTATAACCCACAGCGTAACCAAAAGCCTTATCTGAGGAGGTGAGACTAGCTGGTATACAACCTACTTTGTTCACATGGCCCTAGCTTATTTTAGGAAGAAAAAAATAACAGATTTTCTCTCACTCAAGTGCAGGAGCATCCAGAAATGCCAAGTGGCAGCTCCCTTGCCAGTTTTCCCTTAACCCATGTGCCATTTTCTATTTCTGTAGAAACGTCACCACTGTATAGCAAATTTCACCCCATGACCATCACAGTTACTAACACCCTAAGAGAGTGTTTAGTATTAACACAAACCCTTCATTAGCATAGACTCATCTGAACAAGCTGCATGAAGATCTGCCAGCCTCTCCCAGAGGAAAGGGAGGAGCAAATCTCTCACTGCAGACAGCTTTCGTATCAGTTTGCAAATAACAACACCAGAAGCACTGTTGCCAAAGGTTAAAAAGAAATTTTTGACTGAAAGCTGGGAGAGGTTTCCTGATGGGAAAACTTACTGGGCTTGGGCAGTCCCAAAAGGAAGGGCTGGAAGTTTTAACATGTGGGAAACTGGAGACTCACCTAGATAAAGCCAGCAGATTTCTACTTCAAATGCAATAAAGATGTGTGATCACAGCATCTCTTAGGGAATGAAAATAAGATAGCACTACTTAAGTCCAAGACTAGCTTGGAGATGAGCAGAGAGCTACACTCAAGCAAGACTCTGTTCCCTGGAGGAAAAACTTCACTCTCCTCAAGAACAGTGGAACAGCTCATGCCAACAATGATGCTTCTTTGTGCACGAGTCAGGGTTTCCCCCAGGGCTTTTCCAAGACTACAACAGGGTCTCAAGCCCTAAGAAATTCCTCCCAATTCCACGACTTTCAGTTCCATCTCACTGTACACCAGCTAATCATTATTTCAAATCACCTGTTTCAGCTGACACCCATGAAAAGGAGCAATGTGATAAAGACTGGCCAGGCAGCTCCAAGCCTTGCACTGCAGCACCACAGCTGCAGGCACACTTTAAGGACTCAAACACAGCAGATCAAACAAAAGACAAGTCACCTGTCCCCTGATTCCTTCCACAGCTGAAACATGTACCCAGAAGAGCACTGACCCAGATGAGGCTGCAGAGGTGTCTTGGTTGCAATTCCATTTGCATGAATACAGCAATGGCAGAGGCATGAAAAGAAACAGCAACTTTCCAGACTCCAGCTGGGCTAGCCACAAGGAAATCTACAGCTTTACCATGGAGGAGGTACTTTGTTTTAGGGCTGGCAGACAGCAAACCTGCTCAAGACAGATGCCAACCTGGCTCATTCTCTGCTTTTGCTGACTAAAGACTATCACAGCTCTTCATCTTTCGCCACAACCCTAATTCACACAGGGACTCCTCTCTTCCTCCAGCTATTTCCAAGTCATCACAGCACACAAGGTTGCCATGGCAATTATTGCAATGTAACATAAAAACCATCATCTATTAACTAGCAATCAGGAAAGGAGATGGAGGGGAAGGAAAACTGAGAGAGAGCAAGCACTGACTATATCTTGCTAGAATTGAAGACACTAGGAAAGAAATCCAGAACTCATGTTTTCAGAAATATCTGCATATAACACAGCAGTACACAGACCACACTTCTATACATACTGTGCTAGATGAGGGAATGTCAGAGCCAGCAGCCAATCACTGTACTTGACAAAAGTATCTTAGATGTGGCTCACAGCTGAGCTACAGTCAAGGGTAAATGGAAGAAGGGAGACCCCATGTTTTGCATACTCCTCACTTGCAGACCATGAGCTGAATCCCAAGACCTTATCTACAGTGAGCTGGATAATAGCAAAGTAACAGATCTGCACTAAACAGAAACTATCTAATCAAGTAGCTGGAGTGTCAGGGAATCACCAACACCAAACTGGACTTGTACCTGTTGTTTTGAGGCCTGGACTATACAAGTAACTTTAGCTATACAGTGCCCACATGCAGAGAAGAATTGTGCTTGTTCCACTAATACAGCTAGACTAGGAAAAATAGCTAGGAACAAACTCAGTACAAAACAGTGCTGACAAAAGAAGTTGCTAAATTTTGGGAAGACATACAGCTACTACACTGGCTGGCTACCTTTTGCAAGAACATACTGCTAACACAGGTCTGTAGCCTAGACACAGCCTCTGTGAAAGAGTAGAAAACAGAAGCTGCAGAAGAATGCTGCCCAAACAAAGAGGTATAGTGCAGAACTCTGGGCAGCTTGGACTAATTTCACCTCTTTATCTCACAGATTTGCGTGTATGTGTATACACAGAAACACACACAGCATTGCC
Organism: Rhabdornis inornatus; assembly: GCA_013397075.1. Taxonomy (NCBI): domain Eukaryota; kingdom Metazoa; phylum Chordata; class Aves; order Passeriformes; family Rhabdornithidae; genus Rhabdornis; species Rhabdornis inornatus. The sequence continues at coordinate 192,486 of VWZS01010571.1, read as the reverse complement.
AAAGGCACACACAACTGCGATGCCACTAATTGCTCCCTAGAGCTGGAAGAGAACTTGAGGTGGATCTCTAATCTACTATCCACTGTAATGGCTGCTTCTCAGCAGCCTCCTCTGGGTTTATACATTACACAAATGGTGTCAAATATCTAGCATAAAAAAGGTTAACTTCCCTTCAGCAGACATCAACTGCCAGAGCTGAAGACTAGGCTCTAAGTTCCGCCCAGGCTCCTCAAGATTTCAGCTGTTGTAGAGTTCTCTAACATACATTTAATCTCATCCCTTTAGAGTAACTGAGGCAGAACAAAAATAAAAATGATATGGAGAGTGTGAGAAGACTTAAGGAGGACAGAAGGAACCAGCAAGCAGAGATCAAAAGACGCTGGTTCCATTTAACCTTACTTCAAGTAGGAAAAACCCCCTCTCATGTACATTGAATTTGGCTAGAACAATCACCCTATTTTTCACCCTAAAAAGCCTGCAGTCAATATCAACAAATAACTCACTTTGCTTCACTCTGTTTTCGCTTGGGTTTGGCTTAGGGCTTTGCTGATAACAGAGTGCACTGTAGCATTTACCTGCCTGGGTTTGTCAGGCACACATTGCTTAGCTGCATTATTTTCCTAAGATTAGGCATGGAAAATGTTACTCTAGTAATTCCTTTTCCTCTTGTTGCTGTTTATGTAAACAGGTACAGTCTCCCCTCACTGTTTATTCATCAAGTGCTGACTCCAGACACTAAAACTGATCAGAAAAACTGATTGCTCTGGAAGACAGTAAAGATCTAAAAGGTTATTGAAAAGCAGATCAGGCAATGTACAATTCATTGCCTCTGGGATGCAGCTAATTTGATTAGGTCATTTACATTTTCCATTTGAATGGTGATCCAAGAGCCCAGGTCTGTTGGTGATGGGCTTCTATGTTTATTTCCCTAACACAAGGCACGCATGCACTTAAAACACCCTGTCCAGGAGGCCTGATGGACAAGCTTTTTGTGTTAGCCCCAGCAATAACACATGAATTATGCTCTTGCTGACATGGGCACATATACAGTGAAACTGGATCTCAGCACACTGCAGGAATGCCAGTAGGGTAAGAACCCAGTTTGATCTTCTATTGCACTGCTGGTCAAGACATTGGGAGCAGCATAAACCACTGAGTGGTTATTGTCATTATCCATTCAGCAATCCTGTCTCCAAACCACACAGGAAGTAAACTTTGGAGCAGCTTGGTATCATGCTACCGGAACAAGTATTTAAGTAAAATTGAATTTTCTGACAAACATTTTTTTTGGCACCTGATACCTAAATGCTAGAAGGCCAGAAGCACTGCAGATGACTCAGAGCTAAGCTGGAAGCATGTGACAAGTGTCCAGTGAAGGCACACAAACCCCTCAATGAGCTATTGCATTTTGAACACCAAATAACTGGTTTCTATCCAACTCTCCACAGAAATGTTAAGCCTGATTTGACTCACTAGTCTGTGACATTAACACAGAACTATTCTCACATTTGGTGTTACTGAGTTTGCCAGCTTTTGCTCATCAGCTGGGACTGGGGCACGTGTGTCTCATACAAGGCAGTGTGAAAGCAGGGAAAGTCAAGCAGGAAGCTCATTAAGTTCACGCTTCACTAAGAAGCCTGAATGTACTGATTCATCCCTCCTTCCTTCCCCCCCCAGTCCTGCAAGTGCCAGATTTCACTGAAGTTCTCCAATTATGTTTATCGAGCTAATTCTTTTCCTATTTACTTCTAAGGTGCCAAGCATCTGGTCTGATAGACAAATGGGATTTGTACCTTTCGTAGCTTCCCGTAGTCGATGAGCTCCGGACGGTGTCTATGAATTAAAGCACAGAAACCAAGGCCATCCTTCCAACTGTAAGAGAAACACAAGAGAGAACAATGAACATTGTTCAGCCACAGAGACACACAGGAGTCTCCATGAGGGAAGGCACCAAGACAGTGAGACAACTAATTCTGGTTTAGTTTCCAACTAACGGCGCTTCTGTAAGTGCTGGGAATGAGGGGATATCTTGTACATGCATGGACTGCAATAAAGATTCCTTTCAATCCCTACAAAAATCCATTGTGATTAAGACTTGCCCACTGAGTTGACACCTCATTTTTGGCAGTTCTCTGTGCTGAACTCTCTGTGCATGTCCTGTGCAACATGCGAGCCCAAGGTTGAAAAAAGGTGTAGATGCAAGTCGTAAAGGAAGAACAAGTACAGTCCTTAGGGAAATGCTAGATGTCTCCAGCTAGCTCCACTAGAGTATTGGCAAGCATGGATGGCAGTTAAGTTTAGAAGTGCTTTACATTATATGGTTCATACAAGGCTCCAATATGTGGTGGAGAAAACACTATAATGCACCATCTTCAGCGGAACATCTGCCAGTTTGGAAATATGAAAAGCAGAGCAAGAGAACCTCTTACTCCTTCCTAGCTTTGCCATACTACAAAAGTTAGGAGGCAATCCTTTTCTCATGGCTCCTGAAGTGTTCTGAGTATTCACAGAGCAAAAGCTCTGTTGCTTAGCCCATGCCACAAATGCTGCTCTTGGAGGACTTAATGCCCTGAAGAACTTTATGAAAGCAGCAATTGTAACCTGAATGAGGAATTGGGATGTAGGTACTTGGATCCTCTTAGAACCTCTGCCTTCAGTTTCCTAGGCATCCCTGTGGATCACACTGCTACTTGTGTAATGTGCACATGCATTGCCTTGGGAGGTCTGTCAGGAATATTGTTGAATATACTGAGAGACACATGAAAATAACACAGCTTGTAAAGCAAAGTTCTTGCCTATAACTCACCTGATATGGAAGTTCTGGATGTTTACATTTTTGTAGGGGGCTGTCTTCCTCTGACACCATAACAAAAGTCCTTCTTTAGCAGATGTTTCTAGAGAAAGAAAGAACATCAATTAACTCATTTTCTTAGAACACAGGAGACTGTAGCATATGCTAGAGAACCATCACCTATTCCTCTTTCGTAGGGACTGCACTAAATTGTGCTTTATTTAACTTCACTTGTCAGAGAATTTCTTGTTTGGAAAAGTCTACTAGGATATCCTGTAACTATTACCTTCTTAATGAGGTTGAGTAATAAGGAGACAGCTTTTTGGGACTAGGGAGTTTTGTAGGACTCCTAAGTGACAGGCTCATTTTCAGTACTAGCTCCTGAATCAAACTCCAACACTGAAGTTTATTTTCAGGCTTAGTTATCCTTTTGAGCTATCCTTGAAATCTCTTGTAAGAGAAGCATGTTAAAAACTCATCTCAGTATGTCTGAGCCTGGCCATAAATGTTAATGACATCTCAGGGCAGCTTGGGAAGGGTAGCTCCCTAGGATCTTTCAATGACTCACTTAAGGGCACATTTTGGGCCATTTAAGTGGCAAAGCCATTTAGCTACCCATTCATCCATTACTGAACAGCGGCAGGAAAGAACTAAAATTTACCTTCAACTGAGATATCCTGGATGGCAAAACGAAGGATGATGGTCCAGATCATTCCAAGGGTCATTTTAACATTGCCATCCACGATTTCTATGAAAAAAAAAGGGTAGAAATAGAATATAAAGTTGTAACTGCAAATTCTTGTAAAATAGGAGCATTGGAGAACATTTCCTTTTACAGACGGGAGAAATGGAATTCTTGCTAAAAACTGTTTTTCCCTGCCTTCCCAGATGCTCTGCTGATAGGTAGAAAACAGTTCACAGTAACCAGACTGGTTCTTTTGCAGTACAATACTGAGAGCAAAACAGACACAGATGATCCCAAAGATCAGGAATAAGCACTGATTTAGATCAGTATAATTCCCCACATGGGCCTAAAGGCACCTTCCTCAGATATAATTACTATTACTTAGAAGTCAGAGAAACCAAACTGCGAAAAGGAAAAGTTGCCCTTCTCTTATCCCATATCTACTCCAAGTCACCTATATAACGGCCCCAGCATAAATATACCATGAGAACCAGTGGCAAATCTCAGAGCAGAGGAGCTCTGACAGCTGGTTTTGTCCTGTGACCAAGACACCACCAAGAAAACCATACACTATAAACATTTTAATTTCACCCAAGCCTAAATATGTCAGACTGCCTGTATAGTCATGTAATTGCCAAAAGACACAACACAGCAATTCTTGAAGTCCATGCATCCTGCTGGAAGAGGAAGTAAGGACTCATGCTGACCGGTCTGTGCAGAACATAACATAAACCATGACTGTGAGCAGACTGCACTTTACTGCTCATTGGATTCCACAACATAAATCACCAAGGGTCAACAACTTGGAGGTTTTACAAGGCAACTGTTTGTGTGTGTGAGGTATGATCTATTTAGGATGGAGGACCAAGGTCCTGGGGAGAGGCACTTGGGGCAATGCTGGCCCAGAAAGAAGCTTCCACCACGTATGGACTAGAGCCAAACAGTCCAAACAGTGAGCAGATGGGTCTCACGTACTGATCCTCAACATCTACAAAAATTCCACAGATATATATATATATATATATATACAGTCACAGAATTTACAGCCTTCACATTTTTGGATAGTGAAACCAGCTGAGCTGCTTTCTCCTACTCGTTCTCTGACAGATCCCTTTATGGCAGGATCTTTCACTAACAAATGACAAGTTACAAGAGTATTTTCAGTAAGAAAATGGTTAGAATTAACCTACTGTTTGGAGGTAGAATAATTCAAGTCCCAAGAAAATTGTCAGAAAATATTTCTGTACTACTGTAGACATCTCCATGCCACTTTTTTCATAAATCTGTCCAGCAGGAACACATTGTGTTCTGGGGCAAGTACAATTTGTGGTATAGGCAACTGACACCTCTCTGGATACTGACAGAAAAGTAACAATACTCGAATTTTTCCTTTTAAGCTGTTAAAAAATGCTTTTCTTCTTATGAAAAAAAATTCAAAATGTGAACCTCACCGTATTCAAAACCAACAGGCCAACAGCACACACCCCAAAACCACATTTTCAGAAATCGTGTCCAAATTCCGGAAAACTTGTGATTTAGAGATACATGTCATGCAACTTCCAGTGTAGATCACAATTTTAAGCTCTACTGTCCTTTGACATACATCTGAACTAGTGATCTACAGAAGCAAAAGACAGAAAACAAGACATGCTACCTCGTTCTACTGCAGTAAAACTGTCCCTGCTGCTTTCTAAACTTCAGAGTACACTAAGATCTCTTAGTGGGTCATCAGTTTGCCAAGAATTAAACAGCCAATAACTTTTCAGTTCAGTACAAAAAACCTACAGTTACTTGTGCTGGCATGAAAAAACTGTGTTTGTCTGTTGACAGTTTTCACACAAATTAATATTTTACAGACATTTTGAGGTCAGGGGGTTGTCTGCTAGGCTGATGCAAGAAAATGTCACATGATGGCAAGTGTATTCAGTTCTGTACTTTTTGTATTCTTCACCCCTCCAATAAAGCATTGCAATCAATTTAAAGGAAAATCCTTACTATTTTTACAAATACCTGACATACTGCAGCTAAAATATACAAGAAAGCATCAGTATTTTCAGCTTGCTCGTTTTGTTCACGTGATAGATATTTATGGGAATTTTAAAAAAGAAAAAAACCCAGTGCTTGTAAAACCCACAACAGTTGGCAGGACTCTTCTAGGATATATTTGAGACATGAAACTAAATTGAACTCTTTAGTTTAATGGGCTTGATTAAAATCTGATGGCAATACTTTAATGCTGAAAATGCTTCATGAACAGTAATAAATCAATCAGTGAGTTGAAATAGGTAATTAATATTACTGCTCCATGGATTTTAATTGGAAATAAAGGTCCAGACATTTACATAAAACCAATAGCGTTAAGTTGCTAATGCTACATAAGGACTCAGCACAATGTCCTGGTCACATTCTCAAATCCCAGTTTTATAAAGTCAGCTGGTGGAATTAAGGTGGAAGCATCCTTTCTTTCCCAGTCCTCTTCACAGCACTACCCATTTAAAAAGGAAGACATGCTCCCTCTTCCCATATCTGATTACTGCTTAGCAGTGTACCAAAACAAAGCTGCTGTGGAGGAATTCCATCCAGAGTATTTCTATCACTTCATCTCTACATGACATTTTACTTTACATAGTACCACCACCTACCAAGTAGATACTGATGTCAGTGAGATTAGTGTGTGATCCATCTCAGAATACACATTTAACAAGCCACACAATCCTCTGTCCTTTTCTTTTCGTTGTTTTTTATTTTTTAAATAGTGTTGACAAAATGGTTATTTGTCAGAAAAGCAGGCAAGTATTTTTCATTTCTAGTGCTAAAAATCTTCTCCTGGAAACTTGGTTACAAAGTCAACCAGCCTGATAAGAAGACTCTATGCTCTTTGGCCCTTAGTCACTTGGTTTTCCATCCCAGCATTCCCCACTGCCAACCTCCTTTTCCTTCAGAATTCATGACCCTTCATCTGCTGCCAGTCTCTTTCTATTATAGTAGAACAGGCCAAGAAAAAAACTGATAAACGTGGTTGCAAAACAGGTTTGCATGAAGCTTTCTGCTTCCCGGTGATGAAGAAAAAGAAACTCCACAGGAATTGTTAGAAAGTTGAATGCAACACTTACAAAGCTAGAACAATCTAATGTTTAATTAAAGACAAAATGCTTGTTCCCTGCTGATATAAGCAAGACTCAGTAATGTGAGAGCAGTTCACATATTAAAAGGCTTGTAATCAGACAGTATTTTCTAAAAGCCTGACTCTGCTTTCCAAGTGCTCTTTCTAGGCAGGGCCTCTGCAAGCACTCTGTGCACTTCACCACCAGCAGCTGTTGAAGGAACAGCAGCAGCAAGCACATGTTATCAATGTGATTTACATTCAACTTGAGGGTTGATCAGTTGCTGGCTAAAGCTGGTGAGGCATCTGCATCCACTAGAAGGAAATTTTTTGCATCAGTGAATATGCTTCCACCCAGCTCCTATCATTGTACCAAGTAATAAGTATGCAAAAACTACAGTACTGGCTGGCCACAGAGATGTGCCTTTTGAAATGCCACCATCTCTTTTAAATGCATAGACTCATTTTGAAAAATGCAAAAATTATTAAGCTTCCTTTCCTGCCATGGAGACTTAGAAGCAGAACCAACAACCCTAGATACTTCTGAGCTGCCCATGAGAGCACAGCCTCTGGTTACCCCGCGGAGAGAAGAAGTTGCAGGGCATGAACAACTGGCAGGATAACATTATGAACTGGGAATTGGGGACATAAAACAACAATAGAGACAATATAAAGGCTGCTCTGCATTTTGCTTTTCAAACAAAAGCCAAATACAGCAGAACAACTATCCATGCCCCTGCCCCTGTCTTCAGAAAGCATGTTGCTCCCAACGGTCCTATCAGACTTAGGACAGACAGCTGGCACTGTTAGAGAGGGTGTAACTCTCAAGTCCTTAACAGAGCGGACAGGACATAGGGACAAATAAAATGCTATGCTTCACTCACTTAACATAGGGAGACCCTATTTTCCCCCTCTTTTCATAGTGAAATAAATGTATGCTTGCACTGCCTGTTGCTTCAGGTGTTTTTCTCAGATGGGACTTTTGCAATAATTGAAATCTCGAAGCTTTATTTCTCCTTTTACCTGTGTAGGTGAGAATAGGAGTTGGTTCATCCAAAATTATCTGCATGTTGAAGTAAGCAAGATCTGTTTAAGAAAGCAGCAATTTTCTATGCAGATTTAAGGTAAAAATAAACCAGTCTTAGGGTGACATACTTGACCTATTCAGTCTGTTAAATCCCAGGAGCATTTGACATGAGTATGGAATCTATTACAGCAAAAGAAGGCTCCTGAGGTGTCAGATGACAGTGAGATTTAAAAGCAGATGAAAACCATTTGGCTAGAGTCTTCCTTGATCCAGATTTACACAGATCTGCTGTATGCCACAACATACTTCGATTATATGGACTCTGGCTAACAAAATACTTAGATTAAAACAGAACAAAACCAAACCCCCCAAAAAACAGGATGGCCAATATGTACAGAGAACTACAGCTGGACTGCAGACCTTTCACACAGGACCTTCCTGCCCAGCAGACACCCAGAAATGGAACAAGGCCCTGAGGTAAGGAGTGTGCTCCCTCAGCCAGTACCACCACACTGCTGCTACACTGTGGTTTTCTTCTCTGGGAGAAAAGCTCCCTAGAAAACTTTCTACATCAGTCCAAACTGACTGAAGCATCTATAGCTCATTTTCTTGGTGCAAAATTATGACTGACTCATTGGTTTTGACCTTCTACCTTGCTGTTAAAGGATGTCTTTCAAAAGTCTCAAAGCGAGTCCCTAAAATTCATGCTTCAGAAAGGTTCATAATCCCTTTCACAGACAGAATAAATTGCTGTGCTGTCCAAAGTAAAAGTCCATCTTTATAGCTGATGTGCAGTTTACTGCCCGCCAAGCACCTGATGGGCTGGGCAGAAGTCCCTGCAGCAGGTTACATTCCTTGGTGACAAGCAGAGTGGCCTGGGCTCGGTGAGTCCATGCTGTGACCACACTTACCTGGCCTGATCTGGCATCACAGCACAGCCTCAAGCACTCTGTATAAAAATCAAAGCTAACCTTAGACTAAACTGCAGTGCCAGGCTGCCTTTGGTAGTTTGAAGAAAGCCATGTGTATTGTCCATGTAGCTGCATAGCCACCAGGACAAAGGAAAGCCAGGAAACATCTGGCAGGGGAGTCCAAGATCACAATACAGATTGATATGGACCACACTTCTGTCACAAAATGGCATGTGACAGCCTATTTCTGAACAGGGTAATTGCTGAGTCCACACTGAATAAGTGGGCCCTGGTGATCTTTGGTCACAGATCATCTGACTTGCAAATGATTTCTAAGTGCTGTGAGATGCAGTCACAGCTGACTCAGGAACAGAGATTAAAAAAAGAAATCCCTCAGAAGAAAAGAAATTAGTGCCAGGGAGAATAGAATCAGAAGGAAAAAAAAAAAGGTGGGGATTTAGGAAGAAAGAAAGATAGGGTTTACACATACTCTGGAAAACTGGAGCTATTTTAAGGTAAACCATCTCTGGGGTCCAGATCCAAGAGCTTCCAGTTCTCTAGTCTGAAAAGGGTCCTGTACAGATAGGGACTATTGTATCAGACACTGGATGCATCTGTCTTTTTGTAAGGGCACAAAATGACCTTAGATATGTATTTGTGCCCTATAAACAGTACTCACAGCCAACAATAGCCTCAGGTTGCTACTGCTGAAAAAGCTGAGAAATTTGAAGAAAAGTTTTGCATGCAAAATATGAGTATCATTCAGCCATTGACCTCTTGAATTTTGCTTTTCAATAGCAAACAGTGAAGAGACATCTGCAATGTCTCTGACACTAGTTCTAAATTATTCCAAAGTCTCCATGAAGTTAAAGCAGTATGTTGAGGTAAAGATTTTGGTAAGGCAAACATAAGCACCTGCAGTGACTGAGGTAATCTGCCTGATCTGACACAGAACAAATGGACCAGAGGATGGGTACAGATGTTGGAGATGTCCCAAGAGAATGCTTAAAAATTCAGAACTGGGGACAGCATGCCAAGACTGCACTGACCTCATGAGCTGAGAACAGCCAGAGCTCAGCCCTGCAGCCCCAGGATTCTCCCAAAGAAGGAATACTCATCCAGAACTGTATCATGGGCTCATTTCCTGGCTGTGTCATGAGTTTCCCTAGAGAAACCAAGTATTTCCAACTGCAAGGTGGAGATAACAAACCTCCCTCATTTTCCATGGTCACTGCAAAGACAAATCTAGAAATATCTCAGAAGCAGAGTGTCTCCACAGCAACAGTGGCAACCTGAATCCATAGGAAGGACTTACAGACCGATCCAGAACAGAGAAAAACAAGTGTCATGAAAGCCTGTAAGCCCTTCTGGGACTTGGGTGACATATCTGTAAAACACCCACCACCTCTGCTAAAAAGACAAAAATCCTATACAGCTGCCTGCTTTCTGCCTGATCTGCAAGTCCTTGAGGGCCATCCCAGATGCTGCCCACACTGGTCTCTACACAGTGATACAAGGCTTCCAGCCACAGCATCCAGCTATGTAGGGTGCACAAACAGAAGCCTGAAAGCCCTGAAAACTGGAGGCCTCTGGGGTCTCCTTGTCCTGTGTTGGGGACTGCACTTGGCTTTGACCCATGCAATGTCCTCCAGAAACAGATCTTCTCCAGCAGCTCTGAAACAAGCTAAATACAAATAGCTGCTGTGCTTCAATCCAGAGTTTTCTTCATCTGAGAAAGAAATATCTCAATTAATTTGTTTCTGCCATTGCTCAAAGTTTTCTTTAACTCATGAGAACCAGGAGAAAAGCAGGATGACCTGACCAATAATCCCAAAGGGAAATCAGGTTTGGCAGCCTGGTGTGAAGCCAGGATTTAAATCCAAGGTAAAGGCCTACTACGTCCCATTTTTAACTCAAATGTCTATTCTACCAGAACACAGTAGGGCTAGGGAGGTGCAAAGGGAAATGACATGCAGCTATGAAAGAAAGGCAAGGGCTTAGCACAGCTTGGGCTCAGAAAATCAGATGGTTCCTTTACCTTCTGCTCCAATGGACACTAGCTTGACTCCTTTGCTGGCAATGAAATCCAAGGCCTTGTTCACATTGGATATTTTGTGCACTCGCATTTTGCCTCTTTCAGGCTTAGCCAGACGTTCACCTAATAAGAAAAGAGGCAAAAAAAAATTAGAAAATTAGAAAACAATTTTGGACCTGTTCTTCCCTGGTGCATATTTCCTGTGGTGTGGCTCCCACTGCTCAGCCCGGCAAAGAGTAGACCTCCCTGCATCCTTTCAGGACAGCCACACTCCCTGCTTAAGCACCCCCAGAAAGAATCAGACAGAAAAGCATCTTTTTTATGCATCACAGGTAAGCTGGTAACAGAGAACCTGCCCTTTTCAGAGTAGGTTTGCATCGGAGGTGAAAAGATCTGCTAAAACCCCACTGAGCCAGGCAGTGGAACCAACCTCCTCTAGCCACAGATAATGAGGCCTGGAAAGAGCACAAACTCCCCTTCCTGACAAAGACAGGTGAGGAGCTCTCCTCCAGAATTTGCCAACACCCAAATTACAAAGCAAATCTCTCCTTGGAACTACCTACGGTCAAATATGAGCGTCATCCTGTACCTCACCTTTTCTTTCCCCCAGCCAAGATTCAGACCTCCTACCTCTCTAGTCTCTCCATTGAATGGCCAAAACCACCTGTAGCAGGAAATAAAATTACTTCTTTGGCAAAGTGGCCTTATAAATGTAAGGACTGTCACATCGACTCCTTTCCATTAAGTCCGATGTATTTCTAACTCTATACTAGGTCTTTTACACAAGTGCATTTTAAATATTTATACTGAGGCACAAAGAAGGAAGCAGCCTTAATTAACAGGTTAATTAATCTGTGATAGAAATCAGTCTCAGGAAAATAGACAGCTCCTGACTGCAACAAAGCTAGTAGATTTGGAAAAGCACTTTCCAATCTTATTCATTTGAAAGAGGTGCATTAAGTGCAGTCATGTCCTTCTTGATAGGCTGCTTGCAACTACACTCACAGTCTACTTTTACTAACAATAACCCAAACACTCAGTAATCAAATTAAAGCTTGGACAGGTGGACTTTTCAAAGAAACCTCACATAGAAATATAATTAGATGGGATTTCAGGAACCACCTGTATATGACACAACATTAGAAGTGAAGAGAACATCCACTTCCAGATCACAAGCTCCAGAATACAAAACAATCTAAAGAAAACCCAAGCCAGTTTTGTACTTTAAAAAAGTTGTAATTAAAAGGAGATCAAATGGGCAAGTCTAGGCAAGCCACTTGACCTATTCAGTTCCAAGTCTCCTGCTATATCTTGAACTGAATTTTTAAGTCAATGTAAGCTGACTCAAACCCTTTATTTGAGGTTTAAGTGTGAGAAAGAAAAGTACTTGGCTTGTTTCCTAACACAGGTGTGAGGAAAAGCTAAAACAGAGAAGAGAATCTCTGTTTTACCTTCACAATCATGCCCTACAAAGGAAAAAAGTCTGGAAATTACAATCCTTTAAAAGTATTTCAGTGGTTACTGTAAACTCATGTCATTACCTCTCACGCTAAAGGATAAAACCAGATTCATTTTTAAAAGGAAACACTGATGCACTGATGTCTGACAATTTAAGTAAAAAGCTGTATTTTATTATACTGCCTCCTTTCTAGGATTAAAAAAAACCCAATTCTTTTGCTTTAATGGAACCTCAAGTACATGTCACAGTACACTGCTTTATTTTTCCACTCAGATAATGCTAGTCATTCTAAAGAAAAGTTCAAGCATTTTTTTGTGAGTTATTTGCAACAGTTTGACAATGACATTTTTACATGTAATTTTACAAGAGACTTAAGCCACCTTATGCAGCCAAATGTCAAGAAATGGATTGAGCCAGCTAAAACCCAGCCATTTCCTTCAGTTCAGTGCAACTGTAAACTAGCCTTGCAAAAAGAAAAATAAAGACAAGTGATTAGGTTTCAGCTGGAATAGCAAGCTGATCCAATTCACCTCATGGCTGCATGTGCAATGCCAGTGCAGTGGAAAGCATCTGAACTTTCTCCCTGGGGCTGGGGAGAGCAGCATTGCTCCCCCTGACAGCCATGAGATCCTCGAGTATTTGATGGTCATTGCAAACCTCTCTCAGATTCAAATCCTTTCTCTGCAAACTTTTTAGCTCTCAAAACCTAATGACTACTTCCTTCAGACTTGGACTTCATTACAGATTTAGACTTCCAGAAAAAAGCATCATTGGTTCCATGCCATACACTATTAATGATGTGGCCTGTTAAAAGGAATCCTGCTAGAAATATGTTCTACTTTGAGCTACTGGCATAATTCTCTTTATTTCTCAGTACTTCTCCTAGCTGACAAAATGAAAACGGTCTACTACTTCCTTCCATTCTCTTGTTCTCCTGTAGTAGCCCAAGGCTGTGCTTTAAAAGCCAAACAGCACAAGTATGTGACAGCATAGAAATTGTTCACTGCAAATTTGTTTAGGAAAAATCTCAGTTAGTGACTCTGTCTGTTTGAAGAGGAAAAAAAGCACCTCACAACTTGATTTTAGAAGTACTAAATGTAAATTTAGCCTTTTTCAGTCCTGTAGTATTATTTTCAAAATGGTTTTGTCAGGGGAAGGAAACACATGTAGTGACAAATGCATGTGTATCTTTTGGGGCAGTTTCTAAGGGGGGCTGCAGTTGTTACTTCCAACCACAGAGGCCAACCAGAGAGGATCTGCGATGAGGAAGTCCCAGGAAGCCCCAGTCCATGGAGCTTCCCCTGCTGTACAGTGACTGGGGAACCAAAGGGCTCTTGTGGGGCTGAAAAGGGGACCTGTCAGCAGCACAGCTCACCTCCAGAAGGTACCATGCTGAGTAAAACTCAAGCACTCTCCTCTTGCAGACCATCATTGCTTCCTATACTTTGGGAAACCACACTGGATAGCAAAACTGCTTCCTACTGGCCCCAGCTGCCTGGCAGCAATGTGTTCCCAAAGACACATGTGAGGGGCTCCCTCCCTGAAAGAGGTTTCCCACAGTCCCAGTGGCAGTCCCTCTCTCTAGTAGCTTCCCTGATGAAGGCTCCATCCTTCCTGCCATGGCAGAGTGGCAGCAGCCACCCTGCAGCAGGGACAGGGGGAGATAGTGCTCCCTCACTCCCACATATCCCAGCCAGGTGCAGAGGCACTCAGCTCCACATGACTCTCAGCCAAGCTGACCCAGCACTCTCATAGCTGAAAGCTCTAATGGCCATCATACTCTGGGTTAGAGGAGATCAGCCTGCCACAGAGTAACCCTGACCATGCCAAATTCCCATCAGCAGCTCTGCAGTCCCCCAAAATGTGACCCAAGAGCTGACAGGGAAGGCCAGAAGCTGGAACTGGCAGACTAACAACAGCCATCCAGAGACTCACCGTTCTGGCAGATGATGAGTGGGAACCATGGAAAAAATATACAGGCGAACCCTTGCCAAACATCAGGAGACTCCTGACCCTCACACACTGCTCCCCTTATAGGCTGCTACTTCCCCAGCTACAGACCTAAGGGGTTGCTAGAGGAGCTGGCAACTGGAAGGAGGCTCTGTATGAGTTCCCTTATCACAATGGATAGGGGAACTGCTATGATGGAAGTGAAATGAGGAAAAAATGTGCTACGTTTCTCTTTTTTTGCCACTGTACCTTAGGAGAGCTGCATTCTAGCTTCTGCTGTCTCTAGGGAAAGGATGTTCAGTCTCATGTGTGTGAAGGACCATGGTCTCTGGTGGGATGCAGTCCCCAGCTGCCCCCCACCCCTTGCCCCCTGGTCATGCAGCAGCAGGCTGCAGGCACAGAGCCGCTCTGCTCTGGGACAGGTACGTGCCATGCCCACACCACTGCAATTGGAAGTGCTGGCTTCTTCCCAAACAGAGGTGGATGTGACAGGCCCTGCCAGTGGGCTACCAAAGGGACAACAGCAGAGGAAGAGTGGGAGATGATGCAAGGAAATTAAACAGCGTGAGATACAAGATCCCCTGCTTTAGCACCAAGCCTTATCTGCCTTCTCCCACACATCCTTCTCTCCCTTATCTTCCAGTCCAGCTATTACAAGCTAAGCCATCAAGGCCCATCTGCCCCAGTTTCCAGGCTGCAGACCTGCCTCTCTGAGGGAACATAAATACAGAAAACTCACTAACAGGACCCTGCTACCTCATTTCTTACAGGCACTGCAGAAACAATGTGCACACCGCAAAGTTCTGATAGTGTTTTGAACTCAGATCCCTCCAAACCACCAGCATGGGCAAACCCCCTGAGATTTCATTCTCTATTCATAACTTCTTGAAAAACACTGATGATAAACTGACAGAATCTTTGCATAAAATGGAAAAATGGAAGGTAAGGAAAAAAAAGTGACATAGGAAAGGCAGTTTGAGTGCTACTATCATGGCCATTTTATGGGAAAACATACCAACTTCAGGAATTCAAGCCACTAGGTTGCTTTAACTGGCTCAAAAGCCATCAAAATGAAGTCTGTGAGCTGGGGGTGAACAACTCCAGTTTGATAAATACAGTCTTGTCCTCTTTCAATCCCTCCTACAACACTTTACTAAGGTATTTATTTCATGAGCACATCAAAAGGGATTACTGCTTATATGAAATAATCCCTGGGAGTCTGTCTAGTAGTGGGACATCTGTGACAGAGTAAAAACAAATCTGACCTAACTTGTTCATGACACTGCTTTAGTTCAGACTGAGTATTTTCACATTTTGCTTTTCTTTGGGATTTTTTTTCCCCATGAAAGTTTGAGCATTAAGCTCAGATTGAAACTATAATGGAAAAACTTCAGTCATGGCTGAAACTGAATGACACAGAAGATTTACTGGTTTGACTCCCATCTTCCAGTAACTTCTATCATACTCCCACTGCTGCCATGGTGCTTTGGTATGATTTTCCAGCACAGCATTCCCACACTTCCCAGAGCTGCTTCATCAGCCCTGCCAAGCAGTAAGAGCCACTGCCTGGATCCTCACAGGAGGCTGTGCATTCCTGACAGGCAGAGGAAAGCCAAGAAGCTGGAGCAGGAACGCAATAGGCAGCCTGCATAGTCCATGAGCTCTGGAGCACATTCCAAAATGGCCATTGCTGGGGACATATACTTGTTAGGGAGAAGTTTGCTCTGAATCAGGAAGCAGCTGTTCTTACATTCCAGCAAAAACTGCAGCATTACAGCCCTTGCAGTTAGTATCCTGCATGGGCAGCACCACACAGAACCTCTCTCACCTGAAATGACTTCCAGAAGTAACATGAGTTTAAGACCATCCCTGAAATCTTCCTCTATGTTCTCAATCTGTGTCCCAGCCTTGCGGAGGTGAGAATTACACCATGCGGTAAATGTCTAAAACACAGGAAAAGAAAGAAAAAAAACAACCAGTCAGTAATCTTCCCACAAACCAAACAACACTTCCCAACCAAATCAGTGCTGCTAAGTACCATGACAAACACTCATTAGGTTATCAGTCTCCATCCGATGTCCTTGCGGGGCACAAGCACTTGCACCTCTAAATACCCAAAGAAGTTGCAGGATGTTTCTGCAGCAGAGGGAATCTGAGACGGTCATTTTACAACTCCAGCACATCTGATGCTGTGGAGAGGCTTCTCATTTTCTGTTTGCCTTAGAATACCCTGAAAACGATTTTAAAGCGTGCTAAGTGCTCAGATTGCTAAGGACTTCCAGTGGTATTAGAAAACACATATTAATATGAAGGAGAACAGAGAACAGCATTCCAGATGATCGTGTCTCTAGAGAGGTGCTTGAGAAAAAAAAAAAAAAGAACCATTCTTCAATTGCCTCTAGTCTACTCCATCCCCAGCAGTCCTTAGACACTGAAGGACAGCATGCTGAGCTCCTCAGCCACGTAAATCACATCCCAGTAGTGTCCTGCTGCCTCCATTCTCACTGACTAACTGCTAAGCAGACCTTCCTTTCCCGTGACTGTCGCACCTTTCCTCCCCGATCACATGGAGGAGTAAATACTTTCTGAGTAAGGATTAGTATCACCCATCTCAGCAGAAGCACAGATCCTAGAAAGGATATCCTAGGGGCTGCGCTAGACACTAGTGACACTACTGTCTAGCGCAGCCCCAAAGTCCCACTACTTGAGAGCCTCTGGTAGAAGCATCATTGCAGCCATCTCAAAAACAAAATCACAGCCACTCTCTAATTAGTGGTACCACGTACCACCACAGGAATAATAATACAAGCCTGAAGTGCAGGACAGACTGAGACCCAAACTACAATACCGCCAGTACTATGCAGGCTAAACTAAACTCTTTTTTCGAAAGCACCTTCTGACCTCAACTAGCCAAGATAAAAGTATCTCTCATGAGAGAGAAATTAATTTTACCACAATAGATGACAACACATTTTTTGTGGTTGCACTCTGTAAGCCCATGCTGTGAACAATGGGCATGTGAAGCACTGACAGGGGAGAGAACATCTCTTCCAAGAGATGCAACAGAACGAGTTATCTCAAAAGCTCACCATGTGAACTGGTCTGAAAAAGAAAAGTTTGATGGTCAAAACACAAGAAGGAAATACAAAACATCTCAGACACCTCTGTGTGGTATAGACAAACAGGTGAATCAAAAAGCTGAATCTCATCTGAACATGCAGGAGCTGTTTGACACAAAACTACTGTTTGAAGAGTATGGTAGCAACCAGGAGGACAAGTTTGTTCAAGTGCTAATGAATCTGTTTTGCAGTGTTTGAATAGCAGACCAAGTAAACCTTTTCCTTTGTACAACCTGATAACCCCTCTATCACTCTGAAGAAAAGGGTGAGGTTACTCAGAAATGAATGTATCCTAAAGCTCAGTGCTACCATAAGGAAAGCCTTCCCTCCCTCTCTCAGATGTGGTCCTAAAGCCAATTCAACTCACTGACCCAGCAAAGAAAATTGTTTACTTTCTTAAGACTGGTCTTCTGCTCAGTAGTGCATGGAGGCAGATCAGCGGAATCTAACAAAGCCTCTACAAAAGAAAACTGGGCACACAAAGGGCCAAGCAGGAGGGTGGAGTGGACCACAGCAGCCATGCCATTTTAAACTGCTGGGAACCACAGAAGGAAGGACTCATTTAATACTGAAGCACAGCACGGCAAAATTTTAGAAATGCTTCACTACTACTTACAGCATGAACGGGATTTCAAAAGAAAGATCACCCCAAATGGCAACAGGATTGTTCTTAGTTGTCTCAAAGCTGGGCTTTCACTACTAACCTGCTCTCATTTGAATTCACCAGATCACAAATACTGTGGCAGAATCTTTCCTCACAAAAAGCATTGCTCAACAACTGCTGAGCTTTCCACTGCTGTGCTCTGGCCTTGTTCTCCCCTGGAACTATGGAATGGAGCAGGACAACAGCACAGCCGTAGATACTTTTGTGGCAGTGGCACTTTGGACTGAGGCAAGTATTGTGAAAGTCTGGGATCTCTTTTTTCAAAATGGCCTGGTTTCCTTCCAGATTTGGAAGCTTGGAAAAAAGAAGAGTAAGTAATTAAGCTTTTTATTGTTAATCCCCTGAGGAAAAAAAAAAGAGGTGGTAGGTTTTTTTAAAATAAGAGTGGTTTTATTTGGAAAAGGGCCCTGTATCCTGAAGTACATCCTTTTGGCACTATTTTCTTCATTCTACTGCTTGAGCTGTATTACAAGAAGAGAGGTTAATTTATTTGGTTCCCTTTTGCAGCCAGGCTACTTCACTCTTCCAGAAAGGGCAAATGAGAGCAGAGATGCTTTCAAATGCTACATCACCATCACGTATCAAAGTATGAGAGGAAGTTATGTCAGAAAGATCGTGGATGCTCATGAACCTCCTTCTCATATCTGGAAAGCAGACAAAGCAAAATACCTTGAGCTAGTCTGGCCCCAGGTGACATATAAAATTCATGCTGATTTGAGGAGGAACCCTGAGATCTAACTCACAGGTCACAAGGCTGCACTTCTATTTCTTGTCTGACTTCTCTGAAGTAATTTCAGCTCTGCTCTCCATCAGCCCAAAGCAGAGCAGACATCTCTGCTTTAAATCACTGTAATTCCAATAGAGGTCTACAAGGCATCCCTCTGCACAGTTTGAGGGTGGAAGAGACTTCTGCAATTCCAAGAAACACACAGATGAAGTTAAATGCAAACCACAAATCTTCTAAACTCTGCTTTATTAGAAAGCCTGGCAGGATAACTAGATCAGTGAGAGTACTTTTATTGCTGCAAGAATCACCTAGGGCTTGGTAGGAAACAAAGTCCCAGAGCCAGGACCTTCTCAACTGGAACCATCTCCATCTCATCATGGCTTCAGATAGGCTGAAGTGACACAATTCTGCAAAACACTGCCATTAGCCATGAGCGTCAGAATGGACACTTCAGCTTCTCAAGAGCATGGACCATGAAGGGTGACTAGACAGAGTTCACACAGCTTCCATGAGACAATTCCCAGATGCACAGACATTTTCTCAAGGCATCTTCAGGTCCTACATGAACTCCAACAGACATAATAGTATAAGCAACACAACAGCATATGTGAACAGCAACAACCAGTATCCCAGTGTAGATCCATTAGGCCATTTTACAAGAAAGCAGGATTATGAATGCTTTTAATAACTGCAGTGGGACTCACAAACTGTATTCATCACAGATCAACCCACAGCAATATCTAACAAAATATAATCATCAGAAAACAGCTTTATGTTGCATTTACTGTATATACTGCAGAGGGGTAAAACAGCTTCTTACTTCAAAGCAGTACACTGCAAAGAGATCTGACACATAGGAGAAGCCTTAAGAAATGCATCAGAAAAGTAAAACGAAGCAAGAGAAGGGAGAGCTGAAATTTTTGCTGTCCACTGAGTCTTGCAGTCTTGGCAGTCTTGTTTAGAGCCATTTTTACTGACTTGGCTTCATGCATCTGCACAGGATCCTTTTTGTTATTCTAGGAAACCTACTGAAACCTCCCACTCACCCCAGCCACCTTCTGGGCAACACAGCCGCTCCTCCCCACGCCTTGAGTCACAGCTACCAGTGGCAATTGGCTCAGGGCGGCTGCTGAGCCCTGCTGTGCTGCCTGTCACCAGCAAACAAGTTTTCAACAGTGGAAAGTGCTGTCAAAAGCAGCCAGCCACCTTCCTGGTGCAAGCCTGGCCCTGGGAACAGCCAGGCAGGGAAAAAACCACAAAAAACCACACCTGCATTTGTTGTGGTGAGGTGACTTGCACCCCAATTCAGAGGGCAAAAATACACTGCCAGGCAGGAAGCTGCTCAGAAACAGCAGATGTTCTTCCTTGCTGTCTGCAGACACAGAAGGCTGGAGATTATTCTCCTGCTTACTTCTAACTCCCTGTCCCAAAGACAAGAAAACAAATAGTCTGTTAATCTTGAGGCTTATGGAAGTTTCAGAGCTGGAAAACTACTTACTGTTCAATAACAGCACAGAAACCTCACACCATAAATTTTCTGTGGCAACTGCACAAGAGGTGCAAACTGAGCTGTGTTTCTTGGCCCTTGGATCTTTCCATTTATTGTACTCGTAATTTTATTTTTGGACACAATGGATTGCTAGGACACCCCTGCAGGTCTGCCTCTTGTTCACTGTTCACTGTGGAAGATGTCTGATGAAGAAGCACATGTGTTTGCATGCACATGGATGCATTTCTCACTACTGCTCTCTGTACTCCCTGCTCCTATCTAGCTATGATTTGTCCTTTTTTGTTTGTTTTTTTTTTCCTTTTTACATCCCAGCCTAATCAGCAAGACCCCTGATATCAAGATCAACTCTTGCTATTTGGCTGCTGGGTCCTGCATGAACAATAGCACATTGGTATTCTACCACAATATAACCTGCCAGATAATAAAAATAATAACAAATGTTACTAAAAGCAAGCAGATATGATCAACTGTTCTGTTCTCAGCATATTTACTGTTGGGGTATCCTCTAAAAGCCTACCTGCACACCAATTTTAACAGTCATGCACACCCTTTTTCTTGACACAACATGGAAAGTCCTTGCTTCTTCATTGTATTAACCCTTTCCCAGTCATGAGCTAGTTAAAACAACAGTCAGGTGATAGCTACTCCTGCAACCAAAACTCTGATGAGGTACCATGTTCAGCTAGGCCCTTCCAGGTATCCCTATCAACTGCAAACCTACCCACACCACTTGTGCATACACACATGCACTCTCTGGTATTCTTTGCACTTCCGCAACATTTGCTTTTGTTCCTGAAAGCCAATAACCTTTTTTCTCCATACTGTTCCTTCCAATCTGAGTACCTTTCTGGTACCAAAGTGGCTCAGGCAGAATCCCTGAAACCTAGGTAAGCGGGAGAGTAAGTCAACATTTTAAAGTTTAAAGAATGTTTCTGCCTCAAAAGCAGCAGTACCATGATACCACTTGGAGGAAACCTAGAGAGCTCTTTGCTGAAAGAAGGCAGTCATAAGGCACTTCAGCTGCTGAGCAATTTTAGCAGTGTAAATATAGAAGCTACCACAGCCACATAAATGACAGATATTAAAATAAAAAATAAATGGTCAGTTTCATCTCTGTGGCTGTGACAGTGACATTCCAGCTTTATCTGACTTTTCCAGATGCTCTTTACTTCTCTCCTAGCTAAATTACTCTTCCACACAGCTCTGCTTTCCATGGGTGAATATAAACTTTCTGACACAGCCAAGAGACTGCCATATTTGTGTAACAGCCCTGGAGAAGCTGTAACTGAGCCAGAGCAGTGCTCATTGCCTCTTTTAAGACAGGAGAAAGGTCTGGCTTAAGCAAAAGAATTCACTGGAGCACTGCTTCTCCAGACCACCACCACCCTGCTCGAAGAGCAGCAGTGTTCACAGCCACCAAGGCACTCTCATTCCTTGTGTTTATCCTGGGGGATGAATTTTAATCAAGTACTTCAACACAGCTCTGCTGTTGAGATTTGTCCACAAAGGTCTGGCTCCTGTTGAGAAGGGGATGGAGCTACTAGCACACAAATCTCAGTCTAGTAGCACTGTTTGATGCTGTCTACACATGCGCTCTGCAAAGGGAGGTCTTGAGCGGGCTGAAAGCTATGGGTGCTAGCCCAGGCTTTCTTCTAGTGTTGTAGGGGAAATGACAGCAGGATTCCCTTTCCAGTCACCAGAAAAGAAAGCAGGATGTTCAAACAATACTTCATACATGGCTGAAAAATAAAATCAATTTGCCCAGCTGCAAGTCATATAGTTAGCAGGGCACCTGGGCTTCTGACTGACTGCACAGCCAGGCTGCATTCCCTGCCTGGCCTGAACACAAACCCTCTGGGGCTCCTGCTTACTGCAATGCCATACATTCTTCACAGGACTGCTACGACAAATCAGCTAGTTCTTGCAACAATTTTTGCAGCCGAGTCCATGCTGCAAGGAATTTTATTTAAATAAAATTATCTGAAACAAGGACTGATGCAATCATCTAATAACAGCTAATAGTTTATTACAGCAGGTAGAAAACTGCTGCACACACAGCTTTTTTTAAGCAAGAGGATTACTAATAAAGCAGTCCAACTACGCCGTAATGGGATCCTTTCCACCTTGGCAGTCTGGAAGCTGAACATACTGTAACAATTAAGGAGGATGCTAGCCCACGGCCACCACAAATATCTTTCTCTTGCTACTTGAGCAGACAGACTAGGCCACCATTAACTTACTAACTGGAAGGATTTGGGGAGGCCATGAAAAATAAAGCTTAACAATCCAGTTCCAGTTTCCCCTCACTCAGCAGGAACTAATTTACCAGCATTACCTCTCAGGGTCTCATGTGATTTTCCCTTTCCTAATGCTACTGCTCTGAATCCTCCTTTCACATCTTAAAGCACTTGGAAGAAATGCTGGGGTCCCGTGGGTGGCTGCTTAACACCCTCCCCACACTCAACACAGACTCAATTGACAGGCTTGGTTGCAGCTTCTTTTTCTGCACAAGTCTGTGATATAAGCTGACAAGGAGGTGCTCATTTAATTGGGCAGGAATTACAAAGTAATGCTAGATCCTGTCAACACCCTGGCACAAGAAAGGCTATGGCTGGACATAACAGATCACACCAACAACCCTAGCGAAGAAATCTGGGCATTAGAAAGGCTGTTTGTAAGATACAATTGGCCCATGGAGTATTTTCTCTGCCCATGTGCTGCAGGTGACAGAAGCTTTATAGAGATACATATTATTGTCTTTTAATAGAGATGGAGGAAGTGCAGATCTACTACAGTCCTACTTCTGTATACTACACCTCTTGGATTATTCCTTGGTGTGCCTGGATGTCTGCTAGAAGGCTCAAAAATACTCAGAAATGGTTGTCCTCTCCCTTCAGGGGAGCCCTGTGTATTGCAGATCCTCTACACAAACCTCATCTCAAGTACACGGAGCCACCTGAAGTGCCTTTTATTTGAACCTAAGTTATGAGAAAAGTCACCATTTGTCATACTCCCCAATCTCATCTTCTAACCTGAAATACCTTCATTGCATGTTGTTTTGCATTTGAAGGCACATTACAATTCCGAAAAGAAGAAAGGTATTTGATAAACCCTTTTGGTATTTATGTTTCAAGCCCAGTCTCCAGGACACCAAGGTAGTTCAAAGAGCTTGGTTTGTGTTGACAAGTTATATTATCAGCAGCTGACTTCTAAAGAATTACAGGTATGACACTCAACGAGATGAAGGCTGCACAATGAAGAGCTAGGCTTTCTAGTAGAGCTGGCCTCTTAAAAAGGCTGAAGGAATTAAATGGATATTCAGAAGGAATCATTACAGACACTTGCAGCACAGTTTCACCACCTCCACAAAAGGAGTTCAGTACTACCAGCATCAGTGCTAATGTCCTGTTCTGGCTTAATTGCAGCTGCTGAGTTCCAAGCTGAAAGACAAAATATAGCCCACACTACTTTCTCAAATGCTACGCTCTGAAAATGGGAGGTATCATTACACTGTACTGTGCAGTACCAGCATCCACTCAAAGAACCATCTGGTGGCTGCATAAGGACTTACTGAAGGTGAAAAGGCAAATTGTAAGTCTACTTGCATTTACCAACCCCAGGGCACAGTCCCTGCAATTTGGAATCACAGAACTCAGTCACTACTTTTTAGCCACTTCCCAAAATCCATCTCTGCAGCTCAGGATGAGAACAACAATACAGCAGTAAGAGCTCCATCCCTAAGTGTAACAGCAGAAGCCAGCTTGGATCCCACTGGTAGTGTGAAGTTCTCCACCAAAGTCTCTCTTCGTCCAGAGAAGCTAGGAACTGCTGCATAGAGAAAAGAAACTCTTCTGACAGTCAATTCATCCTTTTGGACACTGGCAATGAATCAGCAGCATATCACTTGCAAGGAGCACCAAGTAAATTCAGTCCAGTTTTCATTTTTGCTCAGTGGAATACAGTTATCAGTGTCTTGCACAGTTTCTAATTCTCATATCCTGGAAGACAGGACAAGAAAAGAAAAATCCAAAGTCTGTTCCACATTGGTTTCCCACTGGCGTAGTATTAACTGCTTTGGAGCCAGAACACGCCCTTCTATTACCTAACAACAGGCTAAAGAGGCAAGGGCAGAAATCTCAATCCAGCACACTTCCTGTCCAACACAGGGTAAATATTTGTTCTCCTCTACATTTGTGCCTCTGGAGCCTTTAACTCCACTTCTGCTACAGAAACGCACCATTTCACAAATAAATCTGCTTCTGGCATTTGAAAGCTACTGACCATTAAATCAATGAGTTGGCTGGTATTTCAGATCAGTAAAGTATAAGGTCTCTTCATCCCTGATAAAACCAGAGAGCATAAATAGCTAGGAATACACAATATTCCTTTATACCAGAGAACACTAATAGCTAGGAAAATACAATAAGCATTCAAACATGCAAAAACCATGGAAAAAAACCCGAAAACTATACAAGGGTATCAACTGGCCAGAAGTAAGGTCTTTTAGAGTTTATCATAAAGTTCAGACTAGCAAGACTCTTCATTATACTCCTCTCTCCTATGAAACCAGCTCATAAATGTCAACTTGCTTCCAGCCCTCTCGTAACAAAAACTAAACAGAGCTTGTCTCAGCATTTTATATGCTGAATTTCCCACATGCGTTACAGCATTTCAAGATATACTGGAAGAAACCACTTTACCACACTAGGATGCAACTATTTATAGACTGGAAAGTGGCAACAAACCACTGAAAGCCAGACGGTTGGGTTCATGGAAGCTGAACTCCAACTGCTCAGCACAGGACAGGGCCAAGACACCAGGATGAAAACCATCCAGGTTTATTCAGACTCAGTACTGATTTCATTGTGAAGGTGGGTGTCACCCACCTGTTCCCAGGAACAGGCTGGGGGAAAGACAGAGAACACCTGGCACTGTAACACAAAGCAGGACATGCAGCTCTGCTCCAGCTCTGGCCTATCCGAGAGCATGGGCCAAATGTACAAAACTTCCCTTGAAGCAGGAAACGGGAGCACGTTCCCTCTGGTGGATTCACAGGCAGACACAAACAAAACTGCTCCAATGAAGATTTGCCTTGCTTCTGCCATGAAGGTGTATGTGTGGGGCCTGTCAGTTTATACCAAGTGCACAGAGCCAACAGTGCAGGAGCTGATCTGGCTGAAAACCCTTCTGCAGTGTAGGTTCAGAGACAGCTGGGGCTGCCCAGAACTTCCTGGGAGGATTCACAGGTGGTGTTTTTTCTGTAGCTCTTCTTCGGCTGTTTACTTTGCTGATGATGGGAAAGGGAGGAAAAGGAAGTTACAGCTTCATTTATCCAGGTTTTTAAAATATTTAAATATCCAGAGCTATGTAAACAGGTTAACTAATTGAAACAACTGAATGTATTGCCCACTGCTCTGTATGGATGCTACAAAACTAGCACAAAGTATTGGCAGAAGTTTAGGGACTCTGCAGCTCTAGAACATAAAACAACTTGAAATAATCTGGTTTTCTAAGGGATGATGGCAAATGTTTTGGATAAAAGAAATGACAGCTGCATTTCAAGCAAGAAAGGGTCTCCAAAAGAGTGTCTGGCATGCAGCCTTAGAGCTCCCTGTCAAAAAGCAAGGAATTAGAAACGATAGGCTACATGACATAGATGTACTACTATGTATTTGGGCTTCACTCCCATCACCAGTAACACCAACTCTTGGATAAAACGTACAGAAAAAAAAATAAGATTTTTGGATATATTTATCTCCTTGGCCATCATCACTGTCCCTGACACAATGTGCTGTCAACATTCAGAGCTCTCACAGTCATTTGCAACTGTGAAATGCATAATTCCCTGCTCCAGAGGGGTCATTCTCAGCTCTGGAAGAGTCACCCTTTGAACAAGGTCTGCAATTTGTTAAGGTCGTTCACCTGAAATAGGGTTTTCCAAAATTAAGAAAATTGTTCCTGGGACAAGATGACTCTGATTCACATGTGCTACCAAAGAAGTAAGGGCCCTGAAGATGCACAGGGATCTTACCGTGCTGGGAACTACCATACAGAGGGTGAAAAGCTGCTCTGTACTCCAAAGCACTTCAATGTGAGACTCCAGATGAGGGTGGAAGTAAGTAGGCAGTGTTAGTCAGGGTGCTTGGCAGTGGTCTCAGCACACCCACAGCCCACCTCTTGCCATTTTCTATACCAAGATCATAGTAAACTAGAGAGAATTGATCCACAAAGACTGATCCTATCTGGAAAAGAACAAAACAGTTCACAAACCCTACAAGCTACACAAACGTGTCTGAACTGCAGCCTCCTATGCAAGACCACAGGTCTGAATCCCCCCCACTCTCCAATGTTTGGAGCCATCACCTTGTTCTCAACAGCTACATCTTGCTGCCACAGTGCATTCTGCTCTAGTTTGGTCCATGCTTTTGGTGCTGCCAGCCTAATGTAAAGGAAACAACAGAGCTGTGCCAGTCTGTGGCAGCACAAACGAGCAATAAAGCAATTGAAAATGCAATGAGCAGACAGCTGGCATCAGGGGCTGATACAGTGTGGGCTGACATCTCACAGCAGAGATAAGAATGGGAGAGGTTGAAATAGGGCCTTAAAACAAAGATAGGCACCTCATATTTAATAAGGTGAAGAAAGGGATGCTGCTCAAGAGACATGAACTGAAGGGCACGTTTAAAAGTGATGGATGACAAAAATTACCGCTGCAGATGTTTGGGTGAGTGTGATTGGATTGCTTCATGGAGGTCAAAAAAAAAAAGAATTGCCACTACTCAAACATAAGATAATTGAGTCTGTGTGAGAGCTGCATGGAGACTCATCAGCCATCCTGGAATAAATAAAATGTCAGGTCAGAGCAGGGAATGTCACATCTGTTGTTGGATAAAAGGATTTAACTGATCTGGGGAAAGGCAAGATACTGAATGTTTACATAAAGGCACTGTAAAAAAGGTCTCACTGCTAACCCATGTGAGCAGTAAACGTCTTCCAAAATGCAAAATACAGAACTGAGCCTTGGGAACCCTGAAAAGGTTCCTGAGCACCCCTTCTTCCTCCCACCTCCACCCCTGCAACACAGAACAACAGAGACTGAGAAGGTGGAACTGCTCCTCCATCTACCCTCAAGCAGATGTGCTCCTTTCATCCACACAAACACAGCAGCAGGAGTTGTCACCTTTTACTGCTGTTCCCTCTGCAAAGCCAGCACAGGCAATTGGGATGGGACTGAGATCTACACGTTCTCACACATGAAGAGAAGGTAAGTCTTCAGTGTGGCACAAGCTTTTCAGTGTGTCCACTGCGTCTCATTGAACCTGCAGGCCTTCAACAGTGCACAGACAAGCAATGTTAGGATGATCAGATCCTCAGTGAATTACTGGGAGCTGACCACAGGAATTTCACCTCCCAGGCTTTAACTCCTAGGTGGCCTCATGTATTTGCACAGTTGTAGGTTCAACAGTTTTTTCACTTAAGAGTTTAAATAACTCATAGCTTAAATGAAACCACTAATAACAGCAAAAAAATTATATAGATCAGTGTCTGTGTGTCCTGTGGTTATGGGGACAAGTATTTATTAAGGTAATGGCCATATTTAAAACTGAATCATCACTTACTTGTAATTGTACACAAAACTATGAAAGCTACTATGGGTGGTGAGATTATGAAGACGGTCTTTTCTGGAATCTTAAGACATATTCTGTGCTTAGGCATGAATAAGTCATCTAAGAATAGAATACAACAGGATTTAAATCCTCTACCATAGCACTGAATAGCAAGTTATTTCTCACTGAACATCACAGCCCAAGGAGGGGTCTAATTAGTGGGCATCTTCATGGGCCTCAAAGCATCAGCATGCCACTGCAAGCTTCCAGCATGGACCTACCACCATATGCACTGCAAGTGATGGGATCTCCTGTCTTCATGCAGTAAATATAGTCCTGACTGGTACTGAGGTGTGCTCTGAGTGATCTGTGCCAAGCCTGTGGATACACCTGGACAGCACAACGAAAAACAGTGTAGAGCATCTAAGCCAAGGTACCAGAAACACTGGTGGTAGTACAGCACACCTTACCAATGGCCACATAACACAGGAGTTGTAACAGGCATCTAGGGCATAGTGCCCTGCAGAGATCAGAACCCAGCAAACACAGGAACTGAGGCTCAGTAGTACAATGGAGCAAAGAAGGGGAGTTCACATCTTCCCAGCATGTTGTGTTCAGACCAGGATGCAGATCTTAAGACAAAGTAAGACAAAAAGGACAGCTGAAGATTAAAAATTATGATAGGGCATAATTACAGCAGGAGTTTTGTTCCAGACTGCTGCAGTTCAATGTTTCAGACATCCCAAGAGACCAGCAATTGCATTAAGAGAGATGGAGGCAATGCTGGCTCACCCGACATAACTGAGGACAGCAGAGCACTCTCCTGTGCGTCCTTCAATTTTCTGTCTTTGCTCTGAACTCAGGCTCTTGGCCCTGCCCACAGCCACCAAAAATTCAAAAATGGGAATCTAAGGACAATATACTTAACTTTAAGGGGATGCAATATTTAAAGACTTTCTTGATCTCATGAGCAAAGTATCGTATTTTTATCTATTTTTATCTAAATTATATTGTCTTAAAATTGTTTATGTAGTTTATCAAAGCAAAAAACTATCTAAATTAAGTCAGATGTGGAACTGATACCAAGGATTAAAAGCAAAAGAGAAACATTCCAGTTTGTTGGGTATTTTTGTTTTCTTCTTTCTTTGATCTTTTATTTAACCTTAACCATTAGCAAAGGCAGTTCCAGTTCTTAGTAGCACAGTAGCTCTGAGCTAATACCTATTAGGATTGTTTGCTATTTTAAAAAAGGTTGTGCTATGGGTTTATAGTCTAATCTTCCAAAACTTTTTCAAAAAGGAAAAAAGGAAGCGAGAATTAAAGGCACATGCACCAAGGATCTGCAGTACTTTGGGAGGGTGTTGAGCTTGTTGGAATAGCTGCCCTAGGTAAAGCCTGGGAAAGGCAGCAAACTTTCTGGACTTAACCCAAAGGCTATCAAGGAGAATGTTTCCACTGACTGCTGGGAGTTGGGTTCAGGCCCTGGACCATGGGGGAGAGCGGCAGAATGACAGAAAAAGTCTGATGACTCTAATCACATCCAAGGGAGCTGTAAGGAGCTGCTGCATTATTTAAAAGCAGTCATGCAGAACACCTTACCAGATACTATTGTGAAAAACTGATCTCTTTTTAAACCTAGCAGCAAGATTTTCACTATCCTGATGACAGGAAAGCCTAAGGGAACATAGCAGGAAACACACTGCAGAAGGAACTGCGAGGAAAACACTGTTAACCAGCCAGTTCAGCCCATCAGGAAACGTTTACTCTTTTATTTTTCCATGTGAAAATGCTGGAGGCTTCAAAATATGCTCTCTGAGAGACAGAGAACAAAGGGACATAGCGGACACAAGTCCCAGCATCCATGTCCTGGGCAAACAGACATTGCCATTGACTGATGAGGACCTGGGGACCAGCCCAAAACTGCCTTCTGTTAAAGTCATGCTCTGCTCCACAGTCACCCTCTGAAAAGATGTGACAAGCCCAAATGTAACCTATATTACTAACACCACTCTACTGTGTCTGGCTTGGGAAACTGGCACACAGGGCAGTCAGGAAAGCACATGAAATATTTGAATGCAGGACCTGAATCTGTAGCAACTCCAGTGACTGAGAATAGACTGTGATTTAAGCACTACCACAGACACATTCAAATTCTTGCATTTTCTCATTTCTAGGAGATGAGGTTAAAGAGCTCACCACAAGAGAGGACATATGATGTAAACTGGATGGTGAGTGCCAGAACTATACTGGGCTTTTTTTCTTACGGTGCTCCACACATATCCAAAGCCTTTCCATTTACAGGAAAGGCCATTGGGATAAAAGGTGCATTCTTCGTTGGACTGGAGGAGGCATCATTCTGGGTATGAAAATGCTAGCTCAGTTAAGGAATAGGAGAAAAATCTCCAGTGTTTTCCCTCACTAAGAGGAGCTTTCAGATGGGCAGAGGACAGAAAGAGAGTAGAAAAATCATGTATTTTCACCAAGGAAAATGAATATACCTCTAAGTTTATGGTGTGTTAGCAATTTCTAATAAAAAGCATTAGATAGCTTTTTTTTCCTTGAACCAGCTTTAGGCTGGAAAAAAGAGGATTGGAATAACTCTTATTTCCATGTCCCAAATTATTGTGCCTTAATGCACACACCTCAGAAAAGAGCAAAAAGAGTAAAATCCCAGCAGACCCAAAGTTCAAAGTAATTTTTTACAGGCAACTTTACATTCTTTGTTAGTATTTTCCCTTCCTTAGTGTAGCTCCATTTCAACCCTAACCATATTCCCATATACTTCTGTCTTAAATTTTGAGTGTTCCCCATTGACGGCTGCAAATTCCCCGCTTAGAGAAAAGTGAGTTTCAGGATAGCCCAAATTGTCAGGGCTTTGTTCTGCTCTACAGAAAAGGGTCTGTTTACAGCAAGGGTGCATATAATAAAAATATTTTGCTACAAGTTGCAGAATTTTGCTCTAGCAGTGGAATTGTGATGTCTTTTGGGAACTGTTGTTCAGATGTTTCATGCTCCCACTTTCTCATGCTCTGCAGGAACTTGTTTAAAAGCACTGTCCACAATAAGCTACCCAGCAGGATGGTACTTTACAGAGGTCTAATGGGTGCACATCATGGGAAACGCAATTCCCCTTGGAAAACACCTCACAGAAAGAACTGAGGAATTGCTGATCGACCCCCCTCCATACCAGCATTCCCCAAAGCATCATCAGGGATCAGGGCACACACACAGGGCTGCCAGCTTCTCCATCAACCATGCAAATTCCTCAACATAGTGATAGCAGGCTGTCTTTAGGAGGACAGTCACTGGGAAGTGAACATGGCAGCTCACAAGGTGGTGGTTTGCTGAAAGAGGAGGTCAGAGAGGCAACAGTAGGGTTTAAATTTCAATTCACCTGTAGGGAGATGGATGATGAATAGCTGAGGTGACCAATTTGAACAAGGTCAGGCAAAGATTAATTATTATTTGCTTCTGCTACTGTTTAAGGAGAAGAGGTGATGAAAATTGCAACATGATAACTGCCACTGACTTTTTTCTGGAACAGGAGGAGGAAAAAGGGGAGATGGGCTCTAGTTTTATGTTTTCTTGCATGAGAAAAACTGCAAAAATACTTGAGTAAAGAGGGCTGTGTTACAAGCGTTAATCTCAGTGGTGGCAACAGGCTTTGGTCCAGCAGCAGCTGGAGAGAATGGCCATATGAAAAATCTTTACTCTACATGAACAAAAATACAGAACTTTCCACTTCTCTTCCTTCTGCCTGGAAGCATATGGCATTTATTCCCAAAAGTTTCAAATAGCAGACACTGAAATGATCACTAGCTCTGTGGGCAAGGAATTATCTTTCCACCAAAAAAAAAATTATTCTAGCCTTGAACATAATGAAATCCTGCAATACAAGATACATTATCAGGTGATATGTAAATCAAAATAATTTTTACCCTCCCTGTCTGTTAAACAGAGCACAGGAGCTCACTGTGAGTCCAGCTGTACATTTACAGCATTCATGACCACAGGTGCAGTCAGTTCTTAGGGAGATACCCTGCAGGATGTACAAGCTACTGGTGGAGGTGAGCATTTGCACAGGTTGTACCCACACATCTCTGTAAAGCATTTCCTATGCAAAGTTGCGCTACATTCTGATGAGCAGCTCACCCTACTACTGCTAACTAGCTAAGGTTTCCTTTTGGTGCTGGGCTCTGCTGAAACTACTCAGAGACCACAAACCACACTTTAATAGACAAAACACATACACACAAAATAGAAATTCCACCACAACTAAAACCCAGCCGCCATCCTTCTGCTCTTTCCACCTCCCACACCGAGCTTCAAACTTGCATTTAGAAGAATCCAAAGTGACCAGCTCTGTTCAAAGCATTAAAACAGCTGGAACACAGACACATCAGGAGTTCTAGTCTTTGTACATAGCCACTGTAATATGTCTGCATAAACTCATTACAAGGGTTTTATATTTGCTTCCATTGCTAGGCTGAGCAAAATGGGAAGAAGCCACAATAAGAAGCAGTACTAGAGTACTCTAAAAGTTGGAGTGCTGTGCTCTCCCCTAACAGGGCACCCCTCCACTCTACTCAACAGCTGAGATAGGATTAGTTAAGGAGGCCAAAGGGAGCACATGGAGATGGCTGCAAGGCATACCCTCAGATCAGAGTTCCCCAGAAACAAACAGTTTGAGCACCCCCCTCTTATGCACCAGAGAGCTTCACTGTAAACACACCCTCTACTGAGGCAGAGAGCAGTAATATAAACCAGATGCTGTGGGGAATTTTTTCCCTCTTTGTCTGCACTAAATTTAAATACTGAGCTCTTCTTCTGCCAATTTATTCTTAAAGGGCCTCTATGCTACTCTTCATCTCTATCCCACTTACTTGAATTTAACAGAGAACTCAGTAACCCTCCACGCACTTCAGCCACCCTGAGAAACACATGTTCTTCACAAAGTCTTGAAGGCTGAGACTTGGCTTTCCAACTATTGGGCTGGGAGCCCTTACAGCTTCTCTACCCTTTCACTTGACAACAAATGGCATCTTGCAGGTGAAATCATGGCCCTAGAAAAGCTTCCTCCTCCTTGAGAAAAACTGTATTTTGGGTCTTTGTCTTCTGAAGAGTGATGTGGCAGAATCAACACAGGAGCTTAATTCCCACTTAGACTAAGTGTTTTGTACTTGCTTTCAAAACCTGTGCCAGACTCGATGAACAAAAAGAAAGCCCCACCAAGAAGACAGTTTAACCAAAAGGCCAAGGGCAATCCACCAGCCTTCCAGCCAGCTGGCCAAAATGATGGGTATCCAACCACAGGCCTTGCCTGCCAGGCAAAGGAATGAAAATCCATTGCTTCAGAACATAAGCCTCATGGCAAAAGGCAGGAGAGGACAACACCCAAAGAGTAGTGTCCCTGCAGACAATGGGCTCCATCTGCACTACCACCACGGCACTCCAGTGTGCCAGCTACCACGCTACAGCTTAGAGTGACTGCACCTGCCACAGGCATGAAGGCAACACCATCTTCCTAATGAAGGCTTTAAGTGATCATGGCTAATCATTGAAATGGAATCAAGTCGAAGCATCATGGAAGCTGTGGCCACCAAAACCCACAGCTGCTTTGGTTATCAGTAGGGCTTTTTCCCCAGGAAGCTGCCTTAGCCACTGACCACCTCTAAACATCAGCTGTCCTTGGCAGCTCAAACAGATCACTAGTAATGAAACACACAATGCGTGCCACTCTTGAAAGATGCAGAATAATGCTAGTGCACATTTTCCTACATACTGTTGTATCCAATTCCTGATTGGTTTCAGCTCTTGAATTATCTTGAAAAGTAATGCCTCATCCTCAAAGTCAAATATTAACCTATTTATTCTTTGATAACAAGCCATTCAGGAAGCAGCAGTACTAACAAATTCTGGCTCTCTACACTGCCCCAGTGTGCTGGTGTCTAGGTAAGGAACAAACCCATTTGGCTCATCACATCCTGCCACACCTCTAGAAATGAGATGCAGTTTGCACTTTCCTCTTTGCTGCCCAACTTTTGACCTATTTTCCCCACTGACATAATTGACTTTTCACAGGGAAACAGCTCTGGAATATAAACTATATTACAGAGGATGGTAAACGAAAGCATAAAATGGCCAGTCTCCATCGTGGAGAGAACTAAATAGGGGGGTTACACAAAATCTCATACAAGCACAAATATCACCTGGTGTAATTACTAGTGATAGAGAAAAAGAAGATGATCAGTAAGGTATAAAGATATTTTGGTTTATAAAGTTTAGCTGTGAAGAACTAGATTTGATCAAAGACAGGTGAGTAACAAAAGTCACACTTGGTAATTCCCCAAGGATTCAGCAGTACTGGAGCTACACAAACATCTTACTGCATCCTAAATTAATTCAAAATAAACTGGGACAAAACAGGGAAGAGCCACAAATTCATCCCCTTTACAAACAGCAATACCCAACATGTGAGACTGCAAGTACAGGTGAGGAAAGAACAGTATGAAAAAGATTTATGGACATCACAGTAAGAGCATTCTGCTTATGCTGAGTCTCCATGCAGAGCACACTGAGGTCCTGAACCTGCACAATGAGACAGCAGGAACAAAACATTTTTGTAAGCAAACTCCTTAAATCATCTGAGGTGTTCAATGTACTTCTGTTTTACAGTTCAGAAAGAAAGAGCAGGATAGAATTATGCAGCAGTTGTTCCATATATTTACAGCAGATTTTATGTAGAGTTTGACTTCAGTGAAGGTCAGAGTAATATTCTGTGGCTTACAGTTAGTTTGCTTAGCTCTTTTAAGGCAATACAAAGGAAATCTCTCCTTTCCTGCCCCTCCCTTGCCACTCTTGGAAAATACATTGTCAAGGTACAGAAATAATTGTAGAAACCTAGACTTTCTGTGGACATTATGGTTGCATATTAACTACCAGTGACAATAGCAGCTCTGAGGGCGGCATGGGGAGGTGCCCTTCTCTCATACACAAAAGTGAAACCATTCAAAGGATAGGGTACTTTTTTACCTTGTGTACTGCAAATTCTGAAACAGTCTTACAAATATGGAAATTTTGGGTGGATATCAGAACGAGGCTGCTTCAAAAAGTAATGCTTCAGCATGCCCCACAAAAGAATGTGCATCAAAACCAGTGTGAACCACTACAACACGTTATTTGCCGAGACTGAGTATGCATGCAATCATATCTCTAACTCATAACCTTTCTCAGATTTTTTTTCTTTTTAGTAAGCTCTGATCTCATCTGAAATGTATGCTCTTTTAGCTGCAAGGTCCCCAACTGGCATATGCTGCCCCTGAAACTCTCAGATGTGGCTCCTGACCACAGGAAACCATTCGCAGTCTGGCTTGTCATGAAGAACAAAGTACAAGGATGCCCATTGCTTTATACTTGCAAATGGGTAGCTGGAACCACTACTTTTACCTAGGAAAACAGGCACACCTTGTTTTTTGTGATGCACAGAATCACAGAATAGTTCAGGTTGGAATGGATCTTTAATCTAGTCCACTCTCCCTGCAACGAGCAGGGCCATCCTCAACTACAGCAGGGTGCTCAGAGCCCCATCCAATCTGATGTTTCCATGGTGAATGTTTCATCCAACACCTCTCTGAGCAACCTGTTCCAGTGTTTTATCACCTTCATTGTAAAAACCTTCTCTCTTACATCTAATTTAAACCAACCCTCTTGCCTGCACTGCAAAGGCCCTGGAAGCTATGCAGGGTGCCAGCTTACACACCCCCATTCACTTGTTAGACCCATTTGCTTCCCACCAGCTGCGCAGCCTTTGGAAAAGCAGGTGCATCCAAGTAGCACTTTTTTTTTTTTCAGAACAGTCTTTTTTATTAATTGCAAGGAAAGCGTGAGCAACAACAGCACAGGCTTCTCCAGTGTCTGCCAGCAGCACCTGCCTCCTCCAGTAGCTTTGGAGAATCCCCAGGGCCTGTTTCACACTATGCTTGTATGCATGGAAATAAAGGAGACACAGGAGGGATCAACTACAGCACTACTTCTGCAACAGAGTAACACACACCCCTTACGACAACGACAGAAACCCCACAGGTAGAGTAGGGAATGGGGTTGGAGATGCTTCCACTTCTGATGTGAAGGATAAACATGAGGTCTCTTCTCAGGAAAAGGCAAATTATTTACACAAGACATTTCATCTGAGAGTAGGATGAGGCAGCAGGGATTCTGCCTTTATTTTTAAGCTTGCAACAAAGAGTATTCCTGATCAGAGGACACAAAACCACACGGGGCAGACAGAATGACAAAACTGCAAGTCCAAAGCACAGCAAGTGGCACACCAGTGCTCATCTGCTGAGACCCATCACAGCAATGGTTCCTCTCTCCGTATCATCTCTGGTATCCATCCATCAGAAGGGACAGGACTTGCAGAAATATCCTGGCCTCAGGTAGGAAGCAAATTTCAGAACATAATACCTTGCTGAGAACAGTTTCCTGCATGGCCTGGTTCAAACATGGAAGCTCTCATATCGGAGAGCTCCTGCTTGAGCTGCGCTGTCACCCAAGAAAAACAGCAATTCCCCCTGCCACATGATACACATTTGAGACAGCAAGGAAGAAAAGGCAGGTACTGAGGAGAGCATGCTCTGGTTCCAACTGAGCCCTGGCCTGTAAGGGCAATGGAAGCACTGTAAAACCTCACTGTAACAGCAGGATACTGGGAAAAACAAAACCTCCACTTCAAGACTGAGCAAGCAGTCTGGGCAGGCTACTACTAAGCTGTACCTTGACTCTTCCTTGCATGAAATTTTTAATCTTCCTTTTTTCTTTTTCGCACAGAATTTAATAATCAAGTAAAAACTAGTCTGTAAGACACGTGCCAAGCACCCTCTCACATTTAACCCAGTAGAATGGTTCCCACACACTCTGAGGCACATCACATGTGCCAGTTCAAGGTAGGTCTCTTTTGCCTTTAATCATTTCTCCCATGAATAAGTAACACCTAATGAAAGTGCTCTTGCCCTGACAGTATTTGTATCCTGATACCCAGCTGCTACTTATATGCCTCTTCTAAGACAGCCTCTTGTTAAGATCACAGCAGTAAGGGCAGGAGACATGTGAACACAGACACTGCTTAACATAAATGCTTAAAGCAGTTGTTTAGCTCAGTATCGATTTCTTATTTCAGACTTTATGCCCAAAGACTGCTGAATTAGCCCCCTTCACGGAGACTTTAAACACAGTGTGCTCTATAATATGTGCACACCAATATATGACACAATTAAAGCCTACTTCATTGTAGATTCACCCTCCAGCTCCACAGCCAGTACTATTGAACAAGGACTTCTGCAGACACCATACAGGGTCACTCATCATTCTGCCCTGTCCTGCTCTGTATTTAAGAGTGGACACACCAGCACCTCATTCACACTTGTGCTTACATCACCTTCAACCTTGGTGTAATCTCACAGAAGGGAAATCTCAAATACAGTATTGGTCATGGTCCTCTCAGGTACATCATGTATTTTAGGGGAGAAGATATGGTTTCGTAATGGAGAATGACTAAGTCAACCAGCTTTCTTCAGTTACCATGGTTGGATCACCATTCAAATTCTTCACTGCTGCCCAAGGACTGGTAGCAGAAGTTACCACCACATCAAGCCCTTTGACCCTGCTGCCCTTTAATGGTAAACTGCCTGCAAGTATCTACTACACACAGAAAGCCAGGCTAGCAGGAACACTGGCAGACCAAGGGGATTAGACTGAACTTGCTTTGATGCCTGTTCATAAATGCTCGTATTCTTACATGCTTGTGTAAGAAAATGCCAAATTACTTAAGTCACAGATAACACGTCAGAGTACAGCTCATCTCTCACAAAGAGTGCCTTCCATACCACCATTCCTAATTTTGCTGTTGCCTGACAATTTTCCTTTGCAACAGTTGCTAAGCAAAACATTTGCAGTTCAGCTTAGTATCACAACTGACACTTGATGACTGTGCTAATGGTTACACGTAAAAAAAATGCATGGCTGTTCAGCCTGGTTCATACCACTGACAAGAAATAGGTAACTCAAATGGAGGACATGCACTTCACGTGCAGTTCTAATCACTGCCATTATGTTTGCTGTCTGTTTTCTCAAATAAAGAACCTTCTGAGCAATGCAAGGTACATGCAGGTAACAGACAGCAGTGTAAGTTACTATGTGGAAGTCAAATTACCTCGGTACAAACAGTCAAGGAACATTTACTGTCACTTGTTTCAGAAGACCTAAAAACCTTATTCCAGAAGTGTCCATACAAGGTCTGCCAGTATCTACTGAAAATAGGTGCCTTGCTAGCACCCTAAGACATCTATCGCAAGTCTTTTAATTAGAGGAATTTGACAGTATTTCTGGAAGTTCAAGCTTTCTCTTACAATAGTGCAGTCCAGTGTAAGATCAAAATAAAAAAGATAATTCAAGATAGACTCAATGGACTATATTTTTAATATCTGTGGCTAAGAAACCGTATCATATGTTAGCAGCCACAGCCAGCACCCAACAAAATAGAAAGCAGGAATTTATCTCCTTTCCTCCTGAAGTACAAAGGAGTAAAAAGTCTCTAAGGTTGAGAAAAGAAAAGGAGGGTCCTTCTGACACTACTAGCAAACATGGACAGGTTTATTTCAAGCTTGTGCTTAGATCAGAAAACCTCTCCTAATTCTCTTCAGCCCAAGAGTCTTTTAAGCAGGTAGATCCCAGTAACAAACAGGACGGTCAAGAGAAATTCTTTTTCCATTAGCATTGGATTCATCACAGGGAAGGCGGAAAAAGGTGCACCTCTTCATCCTTCCTCTCCCACATTTAATTTGTGTAAACTTTATCCATGGATGATGGTGTGACTTCTCAGATGAGGCAGGAAGAAGGGGGGTGGAAAAAGACCTTTAGAAGCATGGGGAAAAACAGATTTCTTCAATCTGTCTTCAGAAATGGCTGTAATGCAGGTTGCTGCCAAGTGTCGAAGCTCTAAGGAGGACAAAGCAGGTCTTTACAAATGAACTGCTACTACACCAGAGAAGGGAAAAGCCATGTGTTGTGTATGCATATGGGCAGAGATGAGTCTGTTAGGAGAGAAAAAGGGACAGAGAGAACTGCCTTGTGCAGAAGGAGTAGTAGAAAGGTAATTCACAACCTGCCTTGGGCCCCATGGAAGTCTGTTACAGTAATGCCCATGCTGATAGCAAGAATAAGGCAGAAACTGTGCTGTGAAATTACACCTTTCCTCTTATCCAAAACCACACCTCAAAAACTAATGTGAATTTTATACTTAGTTCTCCACCATCACACTCAGCACTGAACAATAGCCATCCAAGCCCTTAAGCCAAGGGGCACAGTCTCATTTCCCTGACTGTCACTGTCGAGTCGGTGCTCTAATCTCAGACCATTGGCAAGAACCTCCTTTGCAGAGATCAAGTTATTATGGTGTAAGTCAATTCCTGGCAAAATTCCCCTGGCTTCAAGCTCAGACTAAGATGAATGTAGTTCAGTCCAACCCAGTCTTCGTCATAAAACTGTTCATTTTCTGCTCTCCCCATAGCTTCCTTTGAAGGCTGGAAGGAGAATCATGTCCCTGCAAGAGAAATTATGGCAGACTGCATAGCTTCAGAGGAATACAAACATGACACACATTGTTTCAGGGTCTTTGGTTAAGTGCTAATCATCTGGATTTGGATGCCAGTCCCGATTATGAGAAATATGTAGTAAACAGAATCGTGCCATGTGATATGTGGGCTTAACCCTCTTCCCGTTGGCAACTGCACGTCAGCACAAAGCTGCAGCAGGAACAGCAAAACAGTCTCTACAAACCTACTGGCTTTTTGTCCTCAGCTTGGTGCTTGCTGCTGTCTCCTCTGAAGAGCCACATCCACATAACAGAAGGTTGCAGAAGGATGTATGCAATTTCAACCATAATCAGCCCCTTGGATATCTGACATTTGGTGATCTCCCCTGCTCTGACCCAAGCATATGGCTGGGCAATACCATGTGCAGCTTCACAGGGAAAAGGGTATGGGTAATTAAGATACTGCAGTGAGAGGCTCAAGCTGATCTTGTCTGTGGGCCAGGAAGAAATAATCCCACTTCCAACATGCTGAATAAGCTGTGGGTGGGCTTGAAGGGCAAGGGTATGGCTGTCCCAAGCCTTTCCTCAGCAAGCAATCACACGATTGTTACACATACAGTAGGCACTGGCCATCACCCAGGGACACCACGGCTGCTACACAAGCATCCAGCACGGGGCATCGCTCGCTGCGCTCCCACTCCAAGCGCTGCCACATGTCACACAGTTATGACCACACAACCCTACACCAGCACCCACCACAGGCTGGCAAGAGTAAGTGACCCGAACCAGCACACTAGAAGCCAGTCAGTAAAGAATTTCAGTCCTCTGCTCCCATGGGATCCTCTTCCCTTCCATGGGATCACATATGCTATTATCAAGGCACACAGGACCTAACCTTTGCAAGACTCTTACTTCCTCTTATGCAGTCAGACGGCCACACAGCATTGTGCTTGTAAGGGAAATATTTTCTTCCTGCAGAAATCAGACAATACAACTCAGAAAGGAGAGTTTTCACAGATTAAATTTAACCCGATACTTAACAAGCCTAGCTACACCTACTAGTGGCCCAGGGCCTCCTCACATCCTACCTCCTATATCCTATGCAGCATACTGGTACTGCCAGAGGAAGTTAGTCATTTCCACATTAGACAGCCTCCCATGCCATGAACCAGCCAGCTCATTTCTGCACACAGGTAAGGTATTGTTAAGCAAATTAGAATTTATTTCTTCCCTTCTCAGCTGCCAAAACTGCTAAGCCACTTGCACTGCTTAGCAGGCTACTCTAGCACTTTTTTTTTCCTGATTTCCTGATGCTTAAGAACCCAACCCTGATAATTTAGAGCCTGTCTCCAGCTCTCTGTGTGATTTCTCTGTATTTAGGACTGCTGTAGGCTGAGGCCTACCCAGCAAAACTCAGAACAGAGCCTGACATGTTGATGCTGCTCTGAACTACACCGGAAGCAACAGTTAGCAGAACGACAGATGTTCATATGAACAGTGACAGGGTAATAAAAGCAGATCAGATCAGAGCACTATGCACTGTATGGGGGATAAAGAGCCATGCACCCATCAGTGAAGCCACTACAGCAAAGCACCTCCCTGCTGACAAGAAATTCCCACTGCAGCAGCAACCAGCCCTGTTGTGTTAACCCAAAAGGGAGCCACCAGCTCCCAGGCATGAAGGGCCAACTCATAGCAAAACCCTGGGTTTCCCAAGCTCCCTACAGCAGCCTGGCCCCTCTTTAAAGATAGGGGGTCAGACTACCAGTACCTGTTCATGGAAGAAGTCTGGTACTCTGCAAAGCAGCATGGCAAAGTCTTCAGGTTTTGAGCTTTCAGACTTGAAGGGCTGAAGACTGCACTTGCTGAGCAGCTTTGTTGCCTCAAAGCTTCAACAACTGGGCTCATGAGAGCTGCACTGAGCTCTGGCAATCTCTGCAGGGCCTAACAGGAGGCAGTTAATGTTCCTGCACAGGCAACAGCAGCAGCTTCTTTCCCAGCTCAGCAGCTGCTGTGCAGCAGTTCTTTGACCAGCCATCAAGCACTCACTTCCAGAAGGCAGGAGACTGCACTGGACTTGAAAGTGAGACAGATGCCAAATCCCAGTCCGGGGCCAACACTTGGGGAACCAGGCAATGTGATGTTCAGATCGCAGATGTGCTGGTATTTATTTCTACATCAGAAACAGTCAAGATTGTTTTTTTCTTAGACTCTCTCCAGCTCTTTCTCATTCTCTTGCTACTCCTCCACTGTGGAAAGCTATCTAGGTTTAACTCTTCTTCCTCTTATTGTTTTGGTAAATTAATTTTAACACCAATTAAGATTTTTCTTCTGGCTCACAGTTCACGTCCACAGGTGGTAAACAAACGTGGGAGCAATGTAGAGGCTGTGCGTTGCAAAGGAGGGAATAAACAGCTGTTTCTCAGGCAGCTATGGCTAGTTCAGCCCACTTACTCTATCAAGTAGTAAGCACAGTCTCACTGCTTCCAACAGGACTTACTTGTGTCAGGCAGATCTCCATTCCCTACTTCAAAGCCCTTCCTCAATCTCAGATATCTCGCATGGCTAGAGGCAAGCAGGTTTTGTGATGCATTCCTACCTATGGAGAGTTGGCGGACACTTCATTCTTTTCACATGCAAACTAGAACTATCACTTGGACCAAGCTGCAAAAATTCAAGGAATTTGGGCAGGGCTTATCCAACGTAGCAGAAGGTATTCAGAAGCCTGGAACAA
The DNA here is from genome assembly GCA_013397075.1 of Rhabdornis inornatus. Classification (NCBI taxonomy): domain Eukaryota; kingdom Metazoa; phylum Chordata; class Aves; order Passeriformes; family Rhabdornithidae; genus Rhabdornis; species Rhabdornis inornatus. Next base: position 150,577 of record VWZS01010571.1, on the reverse strand, counting down.
AGCACAAACCTCCAGCTCCACCGGGTGCTAGGAGCCAGGTCCCTTCTCCATTTGCTGCAACTCCAAAGGGACTGGTTTCATGGCTGACATCAACCACTTCATTGACAAGCCACCATATAAGTGGGCAGTCCTACTCTGAACTTACCCTTCACTTTCCACACCCTACTACCTCCTTTACCTTAGGCTCAACAGTGAAACTCTGATCTGGCTGAAGACTCACTTTTCCATGGCACATTCAGGTACTGATCATGAGTATGTCCAACTGAGAAAAAGTGATTGACAAGCACCATCAGACTGGACTAAAGACTGTGAAACTGCATCTGGAGAGAGTCTTGTCCCAAGTAAATGGATGAAGGGAGAACATTCAGCACTTACATATGCCAAAGTTAAATAAATTAAGTGTGAAACAAGATTTTGGCGGGTATTTGGAATAAACAGGGACTGTAAATTTGAATATCCTTTATGTCACCCTCTGGCAAATTCTCTAGAATTCACTTTACAGACAGCAATTGCACAATACATTTATTCACCCCTTTCGTAAGGCTGCAGAAGTAGCAAAGTTTACATGCCAAAAAGCAGATAAGCACTATATAAACTACATTAAGAGCTCTGGAGTGCATTATCCTGAATATACATATGTGAAATATTTAGCCCACTAATATCTTCTTGGGAAAGCAAAGCAGCAAATGGGAGGGTAAATTAGATCCCAGTTAGCTTAATAGAAACAAGCACGTCTAGTTAATATTTTTATTCTATTCTCTTCTACTAAGATCAGAAGGGTGGTGGTTGTTCTGGGCACTGCAACTTCATGACAAATAAGCACCCCTGAAAAACCATGTTAAGGGTTCAAATGAGATGACCTACCAACCCACCACACAGGAAGGTCAGAGTGGAACAGAAATCCGAGTGAGCTTTGCAAATGCCTCACTCTTCATGACAGTATGAGGACAATACTCATTCCCAGAGGCACGCTTACCCAAAGGACACCACTTACTGTGTACAGCACTGATGAAGAACTTTGCCCTTTGCCTACAGACCTGCTCCTTTGGATGGGCTGTGCATCCTGAATACACACCTTAACTCCCACAGCCTGATTGTGCCCAGTACAAACACTCCTTTACCTCAAGCTTCCCTGCTGCTGCCCCACCCAGAAGCAGAGCAATGCTTGCTCAGGGGCTGCTGGAGCCCACTCCCAGTGGGAGGGCTTCCAAATAACCTCTGAAGTACAGGGACACCAAAATAGTCTCTAGATGAAAGAGATAAAGGTAATTATTAAAATCTTACTAACAAAAAGTTTCAAAAGTTCTCTCCAGCAGCACATCATTTTGTAAATGTATCAGACCATGAAAGACAGCAACTCACCTAAGCAGAACAGCAACCTTCAATCCAAAGCACATGAGATGACTGAACACAATGGCAGAATAAGATGGGAACACATTTCCCTTCCCAGCGCCTGTTAACGAAGGTGAGGCAAGAAAAGAAAGCAAGAAGAGGAGGAGGTAGAATTTGGGATAGGGACATATAGGCAGAAACAGGTATCACGGGGTACTGTAAGATTGCTTTAAACTCAAAGCAAAATTTAACAAAAAACAGTATGCTGTGATTTTATTCTCTGGTTACACCCCCACCAGAAACACACTAGCAAATACTGCCGTACTACAGCTAAAACAGTTGAAAGAGCGTGAAATAAGGGATATATTATTGCAAATCTGTAGCAACATAGTGAAAGCAAACATCTGAAGCTAAACATCACAGAAATACAGAAGAACCCCTCTGAAGTGGCCCATCACTAGACTTGGTCCTGAAGAGACACTTGGGGACTACTTAATCAGAGTGCACTGACAGTGGCTGCGCCAGCACCTAAAACCAACACCAAGCCAAATGTGGTGATAGTGCAGAAGAACATGGAATTGAAAATCACTTCTTTGAATCAAGTGTGTTACATTCAAGTATAACAAGCAGGATGTACTGAAATCAGCATAAGTGGTCTTAAGGTAACATGTAAAAGCAACAAAAACCAAGGTCAATTTAAAATCAGTTACCATTTTTTCTGTGACTGTCACCTTGCATCATCTGGGAACCACACTCACAGATCAGAGTTCTGTGGTTCAGGCAGGTGTACAAACACAACAGAAACATTGTCCTTTTCCCCAATAACCCTGCAGGATACGAGCCCAGCAAGAGAGTGCAGGAAGATGCAGGCAGCTGCACACGCAGGGTGCAAGGTAACAGGCAGACTCTGCTCAGGCCAGCAGGCAAAGATCTTGGCACACCACAGTGCCCACCACATAGATCTCTGGCCACTGGCACTCTAGGACTTCCTCCCCACCTTACTGACCACTCTGACCTGTATGGCAACAAGTCGTTTTCCACCTTTGACACCACTCTAGGACAAGTTAGACAGCAGTGGTGGAGGCTGACAACATGCACAGGGTCCAAAGAGGTAAGAACATCTCTTCCCTCCTAGGCTAAATCCAGAGCACATGGAAGAAATTAATTCTCCTCAGAAGATCTTTTTCTCCATTTCACATGCCAAGGGCCATGGTGCACACCTGCCTCTATTGCCCAGCACCACACAGGAACAAAGCCTGGAGACTGCACAATAACTGCTCAAGAGCAAAATGAAAACCCTGCAAGGGGAGTGGGTTTTGGGTGGATGTATTCTGTGTTATCTGGGGGGGGTTGATGCTGTCGGCAAGTAGTCATGTTTGTTTGGTTCGTGTTTTGCTGTTGGTGGTGTTTTCTTAAAAACCTCCTCCTTAGGCCAGAAAGATTTTTTCATTTTTCTGACCCCATCACAGGCCAAATACTGCCAACAAATACCCTCCTCAGCTGCCAAGAACAGCATGCCTGCCAGCTGGGAAACGAGGTATTTTACCACTGCATAGCCTTTGCTTGCTGTACTTGTGTAGTCACCCACTCTCACTCCTCCTCATCCAGCAGGGCCCTCCATTTCAAAAGTTGCCCACACTTGATCCTCACCACGGCCCTCCTCCTCTCCAAGATGGAAGAGCTCAAGTTACAACAGGCTTCATCTCAGGAGGTAAACATGAGGAAATGGAACAAAGGCCAGACACAAGCGCACTGCCCAGGGTATAAAGGGGAGAAGAGCAAGTGAAGCCCTCAGGAAAGCCGTCTCATTGCTCCCAAGAGGAAAAATGGCTGAAGAATGCAGCGAGGAATGCGTCTGCCTGGAAACCCTGCAGGGATGAATTTGCAGAGCCAGAAGCTGAAGCCTCTTGGCCTTGCATAGGAAGTTAGTGTTTAGACAGGTGGAGGGAGGGCACAGGCACCACGCATTGGGACAAGAGGGTACCCTGACAGCAAGAAGACATTGAGCCTGCTGCAACAGTCATTTTCTACCCTGTATAAACAACACATTAAGTACTAATACATCACACCCTCAATGCCACCAGCTGCCTTCAGAGTTCCACCCAACGTCAATATCTTCTGCTAAAGCTTGCAAAAAGAAGGCCCCTTTTTGACAGCAGATCACCACCCTAAGCTAGGCATACCAGCTCACATCCATGGGGCTCCAAGGCATCCCCTTGCTGTGGAAAGGCCACATGGCGCCCACTGGAGCTTGACACAAGAAGCAGTGTGGCAGCTGTGTCAGGCTTGCCCTGTGTCCCCTCCACCCACCTCTGCAGGCAGAAGTTGCTCCAAATTCTGCAATCAGAGGATATTCTGCTTCAAGTGCTTTAATTACTGTAAGCAGTTCACTAATTACAGTAGTAATGATTGGATTATGGCCAGTTAGCAGCCTTAAAGAAACAAGCCATTACAGGAGGGGGAGGGAGATACTCCTTTGGGTTTAGGATAGAAACAGATTTCAGCAGTCCACCCTGCAGGAGGCTGTCAGTAGCTGGCTGGGTCAGATTATTTGCAACATGCTGCAAAAGCAAGGAGCTGTGTAATGTGTCACTAAATGATATACCAGCACATGAAAATTCAGTGTTGGAGGAGGTGTGTTGGCAGGAACAGAAGGTCTTCTGTTCATGTGCTGATCCCGTGTGCTCCAATACCTCTCCATGACTAGACCCAAAAGACATGATGCAGGCAGGTGTGTGCATGCTATGTTACTGACATGGTATCATGCCTGAGATGCTTTGTTTCAGCATGCAAGTCATGAATATAGGCCTTTTAGAAAGTCTTAAGAGAGACCTGCTAGCTTGAACCATACAGCTAAATGCAGCCACTCACACTACCAAAAGCCAAAGGCACTCACCAAAAAGAACAGAAACTTCCTTTCACTAGCAATTGTTGCCAACATTGAGAGGACCAGAAATCCATTCAAGTAATGGACAGGGAGGTTCCCTCCACACCTGACACATACACCTCCTCACTCTTACAGAGTTTGACTAGAGAGCAGGCTGCAGAAAAGCAAATGGATCAACAGATCCCTGCAAGAAGTTCTATCCGAATGGAGACACTGCAACAAGAAGGACTGCCAGCTCTGAAAGATGAAGTTTTTTGTGGTCATACCTTTTCTGAAAAAGACAAGAAGACTCCCAGATACAAGGAAGGCATGATTACCAGATACACAGCCTCCCCACCTTGAAGGGCACCTTCCTCAAAAGAGGAAAGCAGTATCCAATTTTACAGAAGAAATCCCCAGTGTGTTGAAACTACAGTAAAGGCAAAAACACTCATTCACAGGTGACTACCCTGATGGTACTGCCAGCCAGCAGTGCGCCATGGCCCTGTGGGTCAGGTAGCTCTGTCTAATCAAGAAAAGCCAATCCCTTGCACCATCACCAGCCACTTGTACATCTCCACTCACCCTAGGAAAAGCAGGTCCCTACACCTCATGCCAGCCCTCACTCACAACAACCAGCCCTCGGTGGTAACACACCACCACTGTACCCCTGCACAAGCTCTCTTCAGTTATTCCCCTTGCCCCCCTCAGCAGTATCTTGCTCTGCTTGGTCTCCTTGTTCTCTTTTCCCTTCAGAGGTCGTCAGCTGAGGACTGGCAGAAACTGAGCTTGGTATCGCCGGCTGGAGGGCGAGGATTTCTGGCAAGAGAAAACCAGTGGATCTGGGCACCTTGCCCAGAGTGAGTTCACACTTGGCTCACCACAGCTGGAAATAGTTTCATCTCTGGCCAGAGTTCCCCAACGGCCCAACAAAACCCTTGGGAAACAGCAAGTTTCCACACGCTGGCCATTTTGAAACAGACTGAAACCCTGGTGCTCATGACTGCGGTACCATGCTGCACGCAGCCAGCCTTCCCTGCACAGCGAAGCCGCCTGCGAGTGCCACTCCCAAGGGTGCCTGATGAGCAACCACTGACCAAGCACAGGGTCTCTCCCTTTGTGTGCAGAACCAGCTGGGACCAACACCAACGCTTCCTCTGGAGATGCTCCTCTTGTACAGCAATACTGTGAGCAGGGCTAGGGGGAAGGCAGAGCCATGACAAGCACACCCCCATGCTCCTCTCACCACCACATGCTTGCACCTGGGTTACTGCTCTTCCATACTTTGTAAGGGGGAGATGTCCACATCTCCAAAACCAGGTAAGACATGTAGGAAACTCACCCAGAAGCATAAATATGCTTAAAATTTTGGAACTGATTTTGGCTGCAGTCGAAGTTTTCCTTAGGAAGTTAACTATTTTCCGTTGCAATAAGGCCTGGCACAGATATGGTCTAAACAGCTTTAAACTGCCTCCCCTTTTGGCACTGTTTAGCAGTTAAGAAACTAGCTTGCTTTTTTTTCAACCATGGAGTCAATTTTTACAGTTTTCTTGGGGATAATACATTTAAGTAGCAGAACTAACTTACCACGTACTGAAGGGTAGATTTAAATAAAGTGAGTGAGGGGGATTACAGGTAAGTGCTTGCGTAGCAAGAGAAACTTGGCTGCTGTAGAGCCAAGGAATCTGGCCAGGAAACAGGGCTGTAGGATGTACACATCATTTTCCATGATGAAGAAAAGAGCACTCAGCTGGGATGCAGAGACCATACATGGTTCTCTCACTCTCTCGCGTCTCTCAGAGGCCTTTACGGGCTAGCTCCTGCAGGGAAGATGTAACAGCACAACTTCCATTTACAGCAGCAGTGAAGTTCAAATGCTTAGCATCATATGCTGCAGTGAGGAGTAGCAAGTGCCCTGGCTGCCTGATCTAAAGGACATGGAAAGGAGAAGTCCTTCCTCTACTGCCAGTTGGCCTTGGTTCAGCACCTCTGCAGGACATGAGGGTCATCCTCAGCGTTATAAAAGGCAACGTCAGTATTCCATGTGAAATTTCTCCAGCCATCCAGCACTGTGCTCATGGAAGGAGCAGACCAAACTAGCTGCCCATTCACACTGTGCTGTGTGACACATACAAGACTTCACAAGGGTCACTCTAAAAGATGAGGGCCATGCATAGGACGCATGAGCAGAGCCCACCTGTGCTATCCTGAAGGGCAGGCCCTACACTGCAGCAGTGCACAGTCACTGCCAAGTCAAGCAGACTGACCAAGAAGCAATCAGCTGATCCATCAAGTCATCCCTTCTTTCCCACTGACCACATAAGTTACCTAGGAGGATGTGGAAAAAGCTGCTGCTTAAGAAGCCTGCCCTGCAGCCTCACCTGCCTGTGAACCATCCACACTGGTGTTCCCAGTAGCCCTGGACTGCTGGTATTCAGAGACCTACTTGAAACCACTCCAATCTGACTGACAGACAGGCAATACAAGACACACATTAGTTGTGTTTACTGTAGTGAGTGTAGACATGGTCTTTTCACTTGTCACCACTTCCCATCTTGGCTCTAATACAATAGAAAAACAACAGGTTTGCTGTCATTCCTCACACCACAGGGCTGAACACACTTCCAGTCTACGCAGACAGAATGATAAATCAAAGACTCATCTGGATGAAAGACCAAAATCCCCTCTCTTTATGCACGCATACCCCAGTTCTGCCAATGGGAGCCGTTCCAGAACACTGAGGGTTTAGAATATCTCTGCAGAGTCTCATTCATGTCGTAGTGCTTCAGAGCAGCCATGCATTTGGAAGCAGAGTAAGAGAAGACAATCACAGGTAAAAGCATGAAGACAGCAAGCTGCAGTATATATCAGAGCTGGCTTTCAAAGGCCTGACCCAGCCCTTACCAGTAAGATACACTCATTGCCAGCTGAAAAGCAAAGACACAACAACAGGAAACCAGCATGGGGAAAACATGGTTCTGTTTTACAGCCTAATAGGGAGCCAAGAGGTTAAACTGGCACCAGGCCACACCACATCCTATGACCAAGTTCTGCTTTCATACAGTAGAGGAATGAGAGCAGGGAAGGCAACGGGAGGAAGGCAACTGGAAGTAATTTAATTAATCATACTATTAATTAATTTTAAAATTAATCATATTAATGCCAGTGCCTTTGTTCACCTAAGCATTTTCTTGGATTGGCCCAAGAAGTCCCCTATTCTGTCTCAGAGATCTGAGTGACTACTGGGAACCTGTATGTCAGTCTCATGCGCCAAGGTCAAAAAGAAGTGGTGGGTGGTTCTACAGACTTCAATAGAAGGCTTTTCTGGCATGACTAACACCAGACAGTACTGCTGCTGACAAGTCTATCTCACCACTTTTCACCAACTCATCCTCACAGATTCAATCTCTGAGTAACAATGCTTCACCCCCAAAACACCAGTGAGAGCAAATCCTATGCCTCTACGAAGAAAAAGCAACTACCTTTCTTGCTGAGGTTATGCTTTTCCCACCCTGGCGGTTGTCAAGCATATTACACCTGATTTTTTCCCCCTTCAGGCACAGTTCACATATTGCTTTGACGGGATAACAGGGTTTTACATAGCCATAGAAGATTTGTAGAAGTCATGCTAAGCACATTCCTTATGATAACCATCATGCATCCAACAGTCACACATGGCAAAAAATAAGTTTTATACTCTCATACAGAAGAAGAGCAAACTGTCTCACCATCTTCTGTACTTCTCAAATATAATTTCTTAGACTGTACAAAATACCTCCAAAAATCACAGCACATCCAGCAAGCCCCTGGGGCTGACACAACACAATAAAGTGAGACTAGTCCATTGTACATCATATTTTTGCAGCTTCCCAATGTTTCCCCAGACAGTTCTCCAGTCTCTTTTCTACACTGACTGCTTTCTGCACCTCATTGTCAGAAAGAGCACAGCCATTCTGCAACAGCATAAGCACACCCCAGAGAACAGCCTAAGTGTCAGGCACAACAGTGATAATCCACAGGCAGATGGAAAATACTCAGTCCTTCACCAGCACAGCCATGCAAGTTTTTACCATCTCTGTCACTGCTGTTTGTGCCAACCTTAAGAACTCCAGGTCAATGTTTCTAGTGGATTCCAGTGAGCTGCCCCAGTAAAGGCCACAGGCTCACAAACTGGCTGGGGAGGCCAACTGAACCCTGTTCCTGCACTCGACAGTGCATGAGAGCTGCACCTCTCACAGCACACATGAGAAGAGCCAAGTGCCTACAGCAGGAACAGCTGGGATGTCAGGACTAGAAGAACGGGTACCACTCACTGGGTCGCTGTAACATACGGTTTCTAACAGTGTGATCCTAGTGTTCAGGAACGCTTTTACCGAACAGGTTTACTGTCCCACATTCTCAGTCACCACCCAGTTGTATTTGAATTATACACAGATAACACCATCTCATACAAAAGCATGTGCTTTTAAGGGAACAAGAGGGGACAAGTTCTTGCCTGACACACAATAAATCTGGCTTCCAAACAGCTCCTACTTAAGGATGCCGTAACCAGCATGCCACATGCCCCAAGCTATGACTGCCATTGGTCAGGGCAGAAAACAGTGTTATCCTCTCTAGCCTTTTTGCTCAATGCACTGAAAAAATGTCATTGCTGAATCACATGCACAAGAATTTAAACTGGTTGCCTGAAGCAGTCAGAAAGAAATTCCCCAGACAGACATACTTTACATGGATGGGCTGGTAGCTGGATGCCTTTGAGGTGTTTCACCCTTCCCTAGAGGACTGGAAGGTTAAGTTCAGTACAGATTGGTGAGTACCATGTCCTCATAAACTGATCTTTGGGATCTGTTACAGACTCCCCCTGAAAGAATTTGCAGTCTCCTTTTTAACCCATGCCTTCTTTCTCCTCAGACTCCTCCCTTACGCAGGATTCTGAATAGGAGGGAAAGTCACAGCAAAACACACATGCCTCATTTATCATCCACCATGAGGTTACAATGAATAATAATGTTCCTGTTAAAAAAAACCAAACACGCACATCCTGACGAAACCTGATCACAGAAAGTATGAGACAGCTACCACACTCAAGGACAAGTAAGTGATCTACAAAGCCAGGTATTTCCAGAGTTCCCTACAGCAAATTTTGAGTTTAGTGTTTTGAAAAGCAAGTATCTGGCTACAAGCTACCTATGTTAAACAACAAAAGCTTGATCTGAAAGATAGATATCTCGTGACCCATTACTGCCTGCCTGCAAAAGAGCCGCCAAGCATCCTTACAAATGTCACCATTCTGCTTCTGTATCAACACTGGTCAGCATGAAATAAAGCATATAGGATAGAAACTCAGGTGCATCAGGGGCACCTTCCCTGCAGCACACCCACAACTGCGAAGACCATGCAAGGACTATCCCTCGCTATGGCCCACACAGAGTACTATGCAGTGTCACAGCAGGAGCAAAGCAACCCAGTGCAGTGCATTCATCAACAATGCACATTTATTTACTTCATGACTGAATGGCACTGAAAGAAATTTTAGCAAACTTCAGTTTAGGAGTGGTATCACACCTTTCTGTAGGTCCACAGCAGCTTCCTGGAAGTCTAAATACTTTTCTCAAAATAGACCGTATCTGGACTCAATCCAAGTGAAAAGGAAGCCACGATTGTGGCTTTTACATTTTGTCAGTGATAAGTCACACTCATACCACGTGATGGGAGCATGCTTACCAGCAGGCTTGGAGATGGGATGTTTCCATGATGGCCCTATTTAATGGGTACTTTCTATCATTAACAACCCCACCTCAGAGAGGTGATTAGAACAGCAAAATTCAAATCGTAAGAGTAGTAAGGCCTGCGGGATGCAGATACAGCAGGGACACGAGACCTGTGGCTTTTTTTTTACCCTTGTATTTATGTGTATCTTTACAGTCACGCAGTGCATGGCACAGAGTAGTGAGAGAGGCTTAAGGAGACTTGGGTTTCTAACAGGAAATTTCTGTAAGTTCATAACAACCATACTTAGTAAGCACTTCTTTGATGCAGAAAACATGCTACTGAAGTCTGTGCTATCACTGCTTCTGCAGCACCATAAATCTGACCACTCCAGTTCTCTAAATCAGACATATCATTTACTGCCACGTTGTCAGAGATGACAACGCGGCAAGGCACATTAATTTCATCAATTTGACTTTTTTTATAATTTTTAATTTTTTAAAATAAAGACAAGCATTACCATCATTCCTCAGAGCATTAAAGTTGCATATGGCTATCTTCTACACACTGCAAATGAACACTGCTTCCTACTCCTAAGAAAGCAGTTGTCAGGTCAAAAAGGAATTTGGCATTTAAAGCTTCCCTGCCAGCTCTACAGGTGAGACAAGTTGCTTCAGGCCAGATTTTAAAATAAACCTGAATGAGCTGTACCTTGAGCAACGAGCTCATTAAATGAGAATAGCCCACATGAGAGCCTGCTGCATGCAGGACCTGAAGGCCGACCCCTACCAGCACCCCAAACAAACCCAGCTTCACCCCAGTGCTATTCCCGGCACTAAGGAGACAGTGGCCGGAGATTGTCCTTCTCACCATCACCCTTCACCTCATCTGTGAGGATGAGACAGGCATGCTAACACCAGCGGGCTCACCTAGTTCCTCATACCCAACCCAGCTGCTTCACCAGCCCACTAGGAAAAGTTTGAATGCTGCAATTGGAAACTTGTCATCGGGAGGTAGAAGTGTCCTTGTGGGCACAAATGACAATCTCCTGGCCACTAAACACCCACATACGTACTTTTTACTAGGCAAGCTTGTCTATCTTGACAGCTAGGTGAGTCCATTGCAATGGCTTTCAGCAAGTTTTGCTTCGCAAATCTGGGAAACTGCAGGATCAATCTTGTTATGCCTTGGTTAGTGCTACTCCAAGGCTTGACTTCAGACGAGAAAGAAGAGAAGGCAAAGGAAAAAAAAGGCTGTTAGAAGAAACTGCTGAGATGAGTTCAACAGTTCAAACTACTGAGATGTAGTTCAAAGGAGAAAGTATTCTAATCCCCAGAACAGACCACCTGCTCCTTCACAAAAGATTGTGCAGAGGCTTCTATCAGGTGAAAAGTAGCTGAATTTGTTCTGCAAAACACGGTTTTTTTTTTGCTTAAGAATAGCAATGCTGTGACGAGCTCTTTAAAACCTCTTAGAAAGTCACTTCTGATAGACATGAAAAATTGGCTTCATATGGAAAGCCGCTTTCCTCCCAGGAACTGTCACTTTATCCCTACATTGTAAAACAGCATCTTCCCAGGAAGAGGCAGGTAGGAAGGGGCGTGATACCAGTGCTTCTCCTCTGCATCATATTCAAGATGCCAACTTTCACCCCCCAAATATGAAATTCATTCTGCAGTTCACCTATTTACCCACGTCAAAGCATTCCAGACAGCAGAGGTTGTAACATCTGTCTCAACACAGGTAGGAAACCTGCAAACCAGCTCCCAAAAGCTCAGCAAACTTGTCCTTACTATGCTCCTGTAGAAGACAAACTTACTAAAGAATTTGTAGAAAACAAATTTACTAAAATTCAGTAGATCTTCCTACTTCTGATGTCTGCCATGAGTTCTGCTGAGCCCATGCAGCCAGGAGAAGGGGGAGCTGGATTTAATTCATATCTGAGTAACATTACTAGACTTATCACTTCCCAAGTCTCAGTTAGTCCCAGCTGCACAAAGCCTGGCAGGACAGCAAAGTGGCACAGCTATCTGCAGCCTACAGAGCCTTACTGAGTCAGGACACAAGGGGCTGAGTAGGAAACAGATGGCAAGACATGGACACTTCTTGCACAGACATTTGCTCACTGTATTCCTGGCCTTGCCACCACTTTAGACATGCTGTCCTTGCTCCCAGAGAGGGCCCAAAAAGCAAAGTTTCAAGTCTGCCTCACCAGCTGGCCTCAGTGTTATCAATAACAGTAATAATGATAATAATTCAGTAGTACTTAAATCAGACTTACGTGAAGAAAAACCTAAAACATGTGAGTCAACAAGAAAAGACTGAGCCTGAAAATAATCTACAGGAATATTTGGTAGGCATGAATCTCTCTTATTCATCTCAGTAAGCTATTAGTTAACATGTACCGTACTGAACATTTAACTTTAATTACTGCAGTGATTTTATTTCACAGGTAAGAAGGACTGACAATTTTACTACACCCCTGCAAAAAACTTCACAGGTTTTTGCTTGGTAGATACTGTTACCTTACATCTGAAGGAAGCAAGCCCCAAGACCCTAACAGGGCTTTTGGCCACATTCAGACCCCCAGAAGAAGAGCAAGACTGTCCGGGCTGGGTTCCAATCACCAATCCCTCTGAGGGGATATTAGCCTGATGGGCTGCAACTGGGATGAGCCATCACTCCCAGACCTGATCCTCCTAACTACAAACACCCGAGGAGTGGGTCACCATTAAACTCTGAGCTTGCACCCACTGCAGAAGGGAACAGCTTCAGCTGTCCATCAGCAGGAAGAGAAACAACAAAGTGATCCCACCACCAGTGACAGACATTTAACTATACAGAGTCCTCCAGTCCAGCAAGCTGGAGAGTGACTCCCAGCACATCAAATTCAACTAGTAGGTGTTGACTAGCATAAGAAGCTGGCTTTCATTACTTAAAACTCCCTCTTGGCTTCTCCCCCCTGCACAAGTAACCCACACTAACAGAACAGCTCTCTGTCACCCTCTTGTGATAGGACCAAGAGGACTTAAAATCTCCTGGAAGGAGGTAACACTAGAAGAGCATGACATCTACAGGATGCACAACAACCTTAGGTTTAAGACTTCTTTTGAGTCCAAAGATTCCACTCCTGCTTCTGACAACCAAATCAGTGTCCCCCTACATATAATATATTTTACTTCACCCTCCACCATAAAAGGAAAAAAAGCCCACAGCATGACAACCATTTCCCTTCACAGTCCGTCAGCGAGGCTGGCAATCTTGCTCTGGGCCCCAATAGCTGTTTCTAGATGTACTGGCCAGATACAGGCAGAGGACTGCTAATAGAGGCTGCAGCCAGGCAGATCTTTTGAAAAGAAAGAAACTTCCCTCCTCAAAGGAATAGAGCTCTGACTTCCGATAAGCCATCCAGCACTCACAGCCCAGACCAAGACTGCATTCCTCGCTTTTCCTTTGCCAAAATATAACCTCACACACCACCAACTCTTTCTCCAGTAAATGCCCTGGTTTGTATACTTTAGTTGTCATCCTGTCTACTTCCAGCACTCAAGTCCCTGAGCAAGGAAACCAGTGACAGCAGCTCTATAGCTATCATCTTCAATTAACTCTTCAGACTCCAGGGGAAAAACTCCTCCGTGGCAACATTTCAGACAGCTCTGAACAGGAAAACCTGAAAACCTTTGATCTGGAGTGGAGGAGGGGAAGAGGAGAAGGGTTGAAGAGGAATAATAATCTTCTCACTGTTGTGCTCTCCTTACCAGTTGTTCCTAGCTTTCTACAGAAAGCCCCACACCTCAGGCTATTTTATGCACAAATAATATATGTTAATACATCATTTGTGCATAAAAAAGCAGTATCACCTCCCCTCTCAAGGAAGGTCTGGTATTTTTCTGCCTGCTCACAGCAAGTGGAGAGCAAGGCACGATCCAAAACATAAGCCCTGAGAGAATGAGTGACTGGCTGCAAAGCCGGCGGGGGCCTGCTGCACCCCGAAGTGCCCCTGCCATGCCAGCATGAACGTTGTTCCAAATTCTGCTTTACTGCTGTCTGATGGAGTGACTAAAACGGAAATGTTTCGGGGATTAGGATTCCTGAGTGATCTAATACAGGATGCTTTTGGTTTAAAGGAGGAGGGGGGAAAAAAAATTTAACTAGCGAGCGGCGAGGCTGGAGCTCCTCCTGAGCTCCCCTCCCCAACGCCACCCTTTCGGCTTAAAAAAGGGCCGAATGTTACCATTTTTGGACATGAGCTCCGCGCAAGCCCTGCCCTAAACCACACCATTCAAACGAGAAGCCAGTTACTGTCCCGCCGTCGGCCGGCGGGGCCGGGGCACGGGCGGCGGGGGTGCG
>VWZS01010571.1:0-136136 GCA_013397075.1 Rhabdornis inornatus | reverse complement strand
CCCGCTCCCACGTCTCCGCCTCGGCCGCGCGCAGCGCCGCGGGGGCGGGACGCCCCGCCCACCGCCCGCCTCCGCGCCTCTCATTGGCCGCGATCCGCGCGGCCGAGCCCCGGCCCCCAAGAGAGAGCCCCTCTCTCATTGGTCATCATGTGCGTCCGTCATAGGATCCGGGTGCCGTGATAGGCGGTTTGCGGCGGCCCCGCCCGACACCTCCCCGCCGCAGGGCGGAGGCCGAGGGTGGGTGCGCCGGGCCGGGCCGGGCCGGGCTATGAGATGTGGGGGAGCTCCGCGCCACTGTGGGGGTATCTGTCTTTGAAGGGTTTTGTGGGTGGATGAGGCCCTGGAGCCTGTACTGGGCGCGTCTTGACGGGCGGATCCGGGCGGCATTTTGCCACAGAATAACAAAATACTTTTGAGTTGGAACGGACCTACAAGGATCATCTAGTCAAACTCCTGGCCCTGCACAGGACATTCGGAGAGTCACACCCTGTGCCTGAAAGCATTTCCCAAATGCTGCTTGGACTCTGTCAGATTTAGTGCTGTGACCGCTTCCCTGGGGAGCCTGTTCCAGTGCCCCACCACCCTCTGGGTGAAGAACCTTTTCCTGACATCCACTCTAAACTTTCCCTGATACAACTTCAGGTGCATCAAATCCTGTCACTGTGAGGATGTTTTCGTGTGGCACGGCTGGTGCCTATCCTGCCGACCCCGACGTGAGGGTGCTCAGTCACAGCCCTGCTGTCCGACTCGAAACACAGCTTGTGGAGTTGTGCAGGATGCAAAAAGAAAGGGCTGTGTTATCCTGTTCCTGACCGGTAGCCGCTGGTCAGGGTTGGGATTTCCAGCACCGGCAGCCGGAGTCCTCACACCGGAGTCAGCAGGTGCAGCCGTGGGGCGTCCAGTGCCTCGCCAGGGCCTGCCAGACACCCCTGCCGCTGTCTGCCCACAAACACCCTGTTTGACAGGAAAACGCTAAAGTCGAGTGCGTTTGGCTCATCTTGCAGCTTCCTAGAAGGGAAACACAGTGTGTTAAGCGGTCTACCAACACGCAAATGCTTGACGTGGGGTTCCGTCAGTGAAACAAGTAGAGGAGAAAAAAGGACAGCGGCATTGTTTGCTCCCCCTGGTAATGTCGCTGAAGAGCACTATGGCATCTCTCACAAAAGTGAGAGGTAGCCCAAGGAAACCACAGCACCGTGCAGGGCGAAGTGAGCTTGTGTCCCAACTCCTCTGACACAGAGGAAACAGAGTTTGGAGCCCAGGAATGTGGGAGAGGGAGTAGCTGAGAATGGACTAGAAAGAAGCTGCAAAGCACCAGGTTGAATTGAGATGAAATGTTCTACATCAAGCCGGATTTAGTCCTAAATTACACCAATGAGCTCCACTTGCAAAAACGGGGAATTTTTTTTCCTGCTTCTTAACAAACATTGGAGGTGGAATTGGATATATTCTTTACTTCTTGACATAAATAACAGTGCAGACTATAATGGACAGATGTATGGTACAATGGTACTCTGTATTGTACTCTTCATGTTTCATATGATGCTCCTTTATGTACACTTGCAGATACCAAAACCACAAATATAATTATCAGAATTATAATGGTTCTGCACCATTCAGAGACTTATATTCACTCTACCATGCATCATTCAAGATGAAGAAAGATTATTTAAATATGTAAGTACAGTAATATTCCTAATTTTGAAGAGGAAGGGCCAATTTTTGTTTCTTACAACCATTCAATTAACCCCCAGTAACAGAAATTGTGAACCAACAGCTACAGCCTGATCATATGATAGAGACGACAAAGATGTCTAAAATTTTTTTACCTTCTAGTTTTAATATTTATGAAGACACTTTCCACCTAAGGAATTCTGGAAGAATATGGGAATTGGTAGCAATCTGGGGGAAGAAAAGGAGCAGGGAAACAAACACATTCCTTGAGAGAAGTTTTAAGCTTTGTATTTTAAGGCAGGGGATCCTACTTGCTTTGCTGCCCTTGTATTTTAAGAACCCATTATTGAAAGCCACTTTTCAGACCTTCACAAATGTAGTGAGAGGTCTCAGCTGCCTTTTAGTTAGTGGGGATTCTCAGCATTTCCCAGGAAATGCTCAGCACCATGGAGATCCAAGCCCAGAGACACAGAGTGGGTTTCTGTGAGGCTGAATCTTCTAAATACTGCCTCTTTGATTACTTGGAATTGAGTGGCAAAGCTACTGTCCCCATACTTATAAAGTTATTATTCTTCCCTGTGTGAAATACACCCAGTGATCTCTTACAGAGTTTGGTGATACTATAAATAGAAAAATGTTTTTAGTTGCCAATATCCTGTTCATGTACCTATTTCTTCTTACACAGGGCAAAGGATGGATTAGACAATTTAATAGACAACATAATGTGCAATCAGCTGTTATAAAATCAAGAACTACTGCGAGCTTTCTAGTGTATTAGCGCCTCTCTCCTAATTGTCCCTGACATTTGTATTTCTAACTTCATCATCCTTTCTTTTCAAAATTCTTTCTTGGATTTCTGGGAAATATCTTTCACTCCTAAGCCCATCACAACTATTAGCTTTTTACAAGCTCCTTAACAAAAGGAAGTGAGTGTTCTTGGCCAGTGTTTTGTGAACTTACGAGCAATAGTGAGGGGGGAAGAAAAGACTGTTTCTAAACTTGGGATAGCTCCCGGATCCACTTGACCTTTGGCCTTGCAAAGAGTTGTACCAGCACCATGAAGGGGAAGAGACAAGCTTTCAATGGGAGAGGGAAGCACAGCAACAACAGGACCTACAGAGCCCAGTGCTGTTGATGGGAGAGGTGCCTGTAATCCCAGCAGTACTCTGGTCTTCCTTACTTCCTTTTGTTACTCCTAGAGTTCTCTTCTCTGTACAAGACTGCTACTGATTTCCATGGGCATTATTCCAACCCTGTTGGACCAAGTGGGTCTCCAGCAAAGTCCTTCTGATCCAGTGGAGGGAGAGTGGGCTTTCTGCAGGGTAGGGGACAGAGTCACTGTGGGAACAGTTGGATGTACATCCTACTTCTTCAGCCTGCAACAGATGAAAAGAGGAACAAGCCCGAAGGCATTAGGGTATTTCTGGTTACTGTTCATTCTCTTTGTGCTTTGCATATTAGCTACAGGTCACGAGCTTCCCTGGGGACATATCTGTTTTCTTGCCAAGAACATCCATAAGCCTCTGTAATGAGGCCCGGCAGGTGAGCTCAGTCACTGTACAACAGTGAACAAGGCTGTGTTGGAATGGCCCTTGACTTTTGTTTTGGGAAGTCTCACAGCCAAGTTTCAGCACTTATATTCTGCAGATGCACAAAAACACTGTTGCTCGGAGATTTGGCACTTAAATTTGAGCTGCATGTTGGGCTATCACAGCAGAGAATTCAATAAGTTAAATTCTTTTTCCTTATTTCTATGTCACCAATTCAGGACACACTACCAGTAAGAACTGAGGCCCTGAGAAATGCAGGCATTAATTTGGTTGAGCTCAGTGGGGTATACCATGCTTCATGGGGTCTAGGAAGGAAAGAGCTTGGGCCCAGAGATTGGGTAGAACTTAGGTTTTTAAGAAATGTCATGGAATAACTGCCATGGTCATTCAGGGATAGCTGGGAAAAAAAAATAAACAACCAAGGTATAAATGGTGTGTTTGGACAAAAGAAAAAAGAGGCCCAAATTAAGCTCCCAAGTACAAAATGTTTTCTGTCTTTCAGGGCCTCTTCACCCAAGTGGCATTTCCTCTTCTACTAGGACCACACCATCCTAAGTCCTCTTTCCCTTTACTCCCCCACCCAATTACCTGATCTTCCAAAATCCCAAATTTAGTAAAATTACTAAGAGTAATTTTAGTCCTTCACCCTAAACTGCGGGATTGCACAAGTACCTGAAGAGGATGTTATCTCCTTCTGCTGGCTGGAGGTCAACCATGCTTGTTCAGAGCATGAGCTTTAAAACCAAAGTGACTTATAGAGCAGTCTTCATATGTATTTGCTCATATTGTTTGATGTGTGTTATTTTGTGAAAATTATTTTTTTCCCCTGTAAAAATCCTGATGTTACTTTTCTAGCAGAGTATACCCTAGAAATCGTTCCCTTTGCTTTCACAGTGTCACTTAAACAATAGAATCAGGAATTACACCTCTAGTCCTATATTCCTGTTATCACATACTCCTACCTCCTTTCATCTTTCAAGGAGTACTTTCCAACATTGCGCATATAACGCCCCTTTGCTCCCTCACTTTATCCCTGAAGGGAAAGGTGTTTGCTGCTTAGAAGTGCACAGGAGCATCATGCAACCAAAGCAACTTGGGCAGCTGCTGAGCTGGTTCTGCAGAGGGACATAGGGAGTTAAACCATCCAGTGGCACTGACAGAGTCATGTTACATGTCCATGAAACACATTGTACAGTGAAGTGACCACTTCATTGGGGTTACCATCCTTATTCTATGATATGGGCACAGAGACCTTTAGTCACCCAGGTTTAGTACTTCTCATGTTTTGCCTGCAAGTTGCCCTTTCCTGAGGGGCAGGTCTTTGTAGGCTTTTTTTGTTTAGTCTTTTTTGTTTTCTGTGTCAGTCTTTAAAGGACATTCCATTTCACAGT
This sequence comes from Rhabdornis inornatus, assembly GCA_013397075.1. Lineage (NCBI taxonomy): Eukaryota > Metazoa > Chordata > Aves > Passeriformes > Rhabdornithidae > Rhabdornis > Rhabdornis inornatus. The sequence continues at coordinate 131,521 of VWZS01010571.1, read as the reverse complement.
GCTGACACAGTACCTCTGTCTGGCCCAAACAATAAAGAGACTCAGGAACCAGAGCAGATAAAGACAATAGCATTTCCATGTTCCTACAGGAGACCGGGAATGGATTAAAGTGTAGAAGAGAGCACACTTCAAACTGGACACCATAAATACACAAATCCCTGACAACTGGTGTATCCATGTACAAACCAAAGGCTTGATCCAGGCCATGCTCAGTGCCATCTCTCCTGGTGGAAGCAGAGGAAGATGCTGTCCTGAAGCACAGGGGAAGCCATGGTGCAGCAGCTGCTGCAGAAGCTACACACCTCCATGAGCAGAGCTCTGAAAGGCAAAGCCAGCCAGTGCCTTCTACATGGTAGCAAGAAGGCAGGAGTCTCCTGCTTGCCTCTGGAGACTGCAAATGAAATATAGGATAGCTCATTCCTGCTGCCACCAAGAGGGAGACTCAGGTTTGAGTCTCTTGTTCTCACTCTCTGATTGTGCAGAGCTTGGCTGATTAAGTGCCCGTGGCTTAAAGAGGCAAGAGGCAGAATCTATTGTTTCTCTCACTTCCTAGGCACCAAAACTGACCATGAAACAAGTGTGACAAGCTTTGGAGATAAATGTTGTGAAAATTTTCTGGAAAGGGAACAGCTGCAACATGGTAGGAGAATAGCAAGCACAGGGATTACTCTCTTTCTGGCTCTACCCTTGCCTTCACAGAAAACCATTTTTTTAATGTGAGAGTCACTGGGCTCTCAGACCTATCATTATTTAGCTCCAGCTTAAAAACTTCACTTTAAATCCATTCACTTTGATGTTCTCCATAATTGCAAGTCTGCTATTTTGTAGTACAGTATTTGAAAAAAAAAAAAGCCAGCCCTCCCCCATCTTCAAGGATATCACTTGTACAGTAGTATCCTCAGGCTGTTTTCAAGCAGAGTTGCTTTCTGGCCATGGCTTGGAATCACTTTCCAGAGAGAAAGCCAACAAAATTTTCATTTCTTCTAAGCAAGGCAGCTGCCTCGTCATACTTCAGCTTCAGCACACTGCACTGGCTTCTTTCCCACTTGGCTCTGCCGCTAACCTGTGAGTCCAACACTGACCAGAGCAGCAATAGTGATTGCTATGCCATCCGTCACTGCTCTGGGGTGCACTGGGTAGGGCATGCAGCTGTAGGTCACAGTTGTTTCAGTAATGGGTCAGCAATCCCTGCCTGAACAAACCCACAACTGCACTCAGATATGTTGAGAGCAAAGTGGTTTGAGGGTGCTTGCTCAAGATTTTGCATGCTGCTGCAATGGTCTGTGGCTGTCTGCAGATCCCAGGCTCCATCCATCCATCCATGAGACAGTTTTGCACAAAAGAAGAATTCCTGGGGGAAGATCTACAGATACTGCTGCAGAAATCCATTGCCAGAGAGCTCAGTGCTGTGGGCACATAGCCTCATCATCCCTGACAGGTTGCAGAGAACTGGTGTAAGACCTGACCATGCATGAAGTTCACTTGCTCATAATTTTTGCTCCATGAATGATGCAGGCCTGGGATAATCCTGTAGGGGAAACCATGGAAGGTAATGGATGGTAGAAATTTGATACAATGCCAAATGTGGTACAAGCAGGCCATGTACTGCAGTCTTTAATTCTTTGTGAAGAAGTACGTGGTGTGAGAGTTGAGGCTATGTGAATTATATATGCAGAGCAAACACAGAAGAGCACACATCAACAGATCTGGGAGCAGACTGTACTGTCAGCAGCCAGGGAATGCTGTGTAATTGCAGCAGCATGGCAAGGCATGAATGCTATGCAGGCAGATGGTAATGCCAGCTCTCACAGGCCTTTCCCCAGGAAATCCATGTCCAGAAGTGCATGCACAAAGAAGTGCCATTTGTAGAACGCAAGAAGAAAACCTTCTGTCCCCCTCAGCATTTGTAAGGCTGTGGATGGAGTCCTGTGTCCAGCTCTGAGTGCCAGTTTTGAAGGCAGATACAGATCAGTTGGAGAGAGTCCAAAGGAGAAGTTAACAAGAAGGCTCAGAGGTCTAGAAAACCCGATCTTTGAGAGGAGACTGGAAGAAGCAGGCTTTTTTTAGTCTAGGGAAGAAAAAAATTTAAGTGAGACACAGTACCAGTCCTCAAACGCATTAAAGTTTACTGCAAAGAGTAACACATTACATCATTTGTGGTGGCCACTGGCAAATCTGCGAATGGTTAGGATAGCAAGGAACTTGAGGAGGCCACCAAAGGAAGCTGCTGAATTTCCACTGTTGGAGATTTTCAAGAACAAGTAGTACAGTTATAAGAAAGGCCACACTTTAGGGACAATCAACCCCATCATGAGCTGGGAAGGTGAACCCTGTGTCACCTTTTGTGATCCCCTCCAACTTGGTTTCATACTGTGCAATACCATCAGCTTCAGAGAGTAAGACAGTACCATGAAGCAACATGATTGTAAAGAGACTAATGATTGAAGAATAGTATTTACAGCTGTAGGGAAAACTCAGACATATAGAACCTGGCCTAGACAGTCTCATGAGACACCCAAGTGTAAAGCACATTGCAGCACAACCGCTGCAGGATCTTGACTCGTCTGAGAGAGGTGAATAAGGTGAAAGGGGCTGTGGGAAAAATATATTTATATACACTTGCATGGACAACTGCTTTAAATCCACTTCCAGCTGCCTCATAAAGAAAGTGGCAGTTCTCTGTGTTACAGCTACCGGCAAAACTCATCATCACTCCAAATGCTGACAGGAGATGTTTCTCTCCTGGTTTTGGCTTTTAAGTGCACCTCATGCTTGTAGCATCAGTTGTTCGTTTCAATAGTGAGATGGGTCACAGTGTCATCAAACTGCAAACTATATTCATAATCCATGCTTGGGTATGGAGCCATAATGACAGGTAGTTCATAAAGGGCTAAGAAAATGCAGATCCATCTGACTCTAGAGAGGCCCACTCTCATCGTAATGCACCAACAGGACATGAATGCTGTAAAATGCTTTAAACTAAGTGCAGAGGGAGTTGGTTGATTCTTACCTGTTACCTGTGGTCTTCAGGATGCTAATTAAGGCTCCTGTAGTATCTAGTGCTCCTAAGGCTGCCCTGGGAGATCTGGGAGAAACACCTGAGATTTTCAGTTCCTTCTGTACCATGCCAAGCCACTTGCCTCCACCAGCAGCAGAGGTGGCACAGCTTAGCACAGCGTGGTAGGGAGGAAGAGCTCACTCCCTTTAGAAAAGTAGTTGGTACAGCTGAAAAACATACCAACAGCCTTGCAGGCATGTCAGCTTGTTCTCAGCACACAGTGGTCCAGCAGTGAGTGGGGAACATGATACTGAGTCAGTGAGGCTGGGATCCAGATTGAAACTTTTCTCAGAATTGGAGCAGGACCCACACACTGAGCCTAAAGTCACTGCTCCATTAGCTTGCCTTCCCAAAATAGACTTCCTGGAGCCTAAAGCTAGCCATTCATGGCTATGGGCTTTGCTTGAAGAAATCTCTTCACCCCACTCCTCTGGAGGGTTCACGGAGCACCTGGGTGGTTGGCAGCCTGCCTGTCTCTGCAGAACAGGTTAAGCTTCTGTGCTCTGCAAGCAAAAACTGCTGCATAGAAGCAGCTATGGATTATGCATGCCTTTGTACAGAAAATCATCTTGTGTTCATTATTCTTGTATCCTAACCAGCTCATGGCTATTTCTTCTCTTTACAGTGGGAGCACGGCTACTGGACAGCTACTGGAAATCAAACTGTGCAGTGCAAAATTACCTCTTGTATCAGAAAGGTTCTTATTTGGAAAGGTGCAGAGGACCTCATACTTTTACATTTGCAGTAGCTCCATTTTGAGGAAGGTGACACTTATGGAGCACTATGTGCAGTGCTGTAAGACAAGCGAGGACGATGCGTCTGAGCAGCAAGAACAGCATACAGCAGGGACAGCCACTCAGCAGGCAAACTAGGTAAGCTGCTTCCCCAGCTTCCTTTAATCTCTTCTCTAAGAGGAGGCTCCAAACCAGCTGTGCAAGCCCTGCACTTCCCTGTAGTGCTTTGACTCTCTGAGCCTTGACTACCTGCTTGTGCCTTCCCTGCACAGCCTCTCATAAAATTAGCTTTGATACACAGCTAGTAAAGAGGGATGTGAGAGATGCAGACAGTGGCACTTTCAGACCGAGGCAAAGAAGCTCTTGGGGCAGCCCAAGCCACCACCTCATTCAGGCTGGGCTGCTGCCTGTGTGCATATTCCACCTGTGCTCTCTGTGGCTGCAGCCCAGCAGTCAGAGCCAGAGGTCATCTTTACCATTTAGAGTTTGTTCCATAAACAGGTCTTCTTCCATCCCTGGGGGGCCTTCCCAGGGCATCTTGCTCTCCATTTATATATTGTGCTTTTTTTTTTTCCCTGTGAGAAAGCCTAAGCTATTTCTTCAATAGCAGAGAAGGACATGAAGTGGCTGAGGACTAATAAATAATATAGAGTGGTGGAGCAGACCTCACATTAAGCCTAAAGTCCACATGTCAAGACATCAGTTTCTCATGTCCTTTGTTGGACCAACAAATTAACCCCAGTGAATCAGTACATGTTTCTTTCCTGACTTTTAAAAAATTATTATTTATTTATTTAATATTTTTTGCAGGGCAGGCATCAAGCAGAGGCCTTCCCTGTAGTTGTGCTCCTGTCCCAGGAAAGACAGATGCACTTCCATGTGGGATGCCTGGGAATCAAACTGTAGGCTTTTTACATGACAGCTTTAAGCAGGGTTTAGTGTGGCTGCTGTCCAGCCCAGCAGTCAGTGGCCCTGGGTCACTGCGTCCCCAGGATGAGTGATGCACACAAGCCGGATCACAGCAGCACTGGTGGACTGGACTCCCCCCTGATCACTCCGTCTCTCGCCCATCCCAGCGGTGGCTGGTGCTTGGTGTAGGGACAAAAGCCGAGAGTCCCTGGTGGGCCATGCCACTCCCTCCGCCAGGTTTTCCCACCCTGGGCTGTGCCTGGTCCCACGGCGCCTGGCCGGGAGCTTGAAGGTTTCCACAGCCATCTACAGTCAGGCTGGTTCCCGCGGGCCAGCTCACCCCCCGCAGGAGAGGTTGAACCCGTCCAGCCCTGTCGGGAGCGGCAGCGGGGGCGATGGGATCCCGGCTCCCCGGGGCAGCTCCTACCGCTCCCGCCGCAGCGCCCGACTCCCCCCGCGAGCCAGAGCGGAGGCACTTGGGACCGCAGCTGCGGAATGGAGAGACAAACCCCGACCGGATGCAAGAGGGAGAAACACCGAATGGGGAATTTGGGGCAGGGCTCATTGCTTCAGACGTGCGCTGTTTAAATAACTGTCTAGGCGAAGATGTGCTGCTGTATATTTATTGCCCTCCAGGACACAGGCAGAAAGCAGTGGTGCTCTCCTCTCTGGAAACCAAAAGCTGCCGTAACAGCTTCCCTGGGTCTTCCCCGGATGAAAAAGGAGAGCCACTTGTTAACATAAAAGAAGATGTGGTTTTTCTTGTGTTCTGGCCAACAGCAAGCTCACCATCACTGTTCCTGTCCAAAAATACCCTGAACATCCCTACCCCATCCTCTTCACAGGGCAGTAGTAGATGTGGTTTCAGCACTCTCAACTGGCTGGGAGGCAGCCACATCACAACATCATCCATCACAACAGCAGCCTGGCCTCTGACCCTATATATTTATTTAGTGAAAGCAGTGCTGTAAGAGAGCTTGACAGCTTTGGGGATGAAGTAGGAGTCTCATGATAGGCAGAATGGTGCTGGCATTGGGGCTGACACAGTGGGGCTTACTCCCACTTGGACCCTCTTGGGAAGAGGTTCTTTCAGTCCTGGTGTGTGCCTAGTACATCTCCTCTGACATTGAATCACTGGCGCTATCTCACCCGTCCCACACAAGCTTTGGCTCAAAATACACTGGATGGCAAACACCTGCTTTTCTTCAACCTGCAAAGTAGAGTTGGAATTCTTTTTCATGCAAATTGCCAGAGAAAGGCTAAAGGCTGAAGTGTTATCTCCCCATCCCAAACAGCAATGTGCTACCTCATGGCAGTCATATCTTCCAGAGGAATGAACCTTACAAAGAGAGGTGGCAGCTGGCTGTCATTTGGAAGAACAGAGCGAGTCTTACCCTCAGAAGCAGCCCTGTGGCTGTTGTGCATCCAGCATTTTTCCACTCGGTGAAGGCCATTTCTCCAGGTTAGATGCTTGTTACCATGGTCTCCTCCATCTTAGCATTTGGGGATATGCAGCCTGGTATATCTTGCTTATAGCTACAGCTCTGAGAAACTGATTATCTGGGGAAAAGAGAGATATGAGAATGAGCTGCAAGGTCAGTGTGCTGGACTCTTTCTCTCAATTACTTCGTCTCTGACTTTTAAAAAAAATTTCTTCATCTCACAGGGTGTTTTTAACTGCAGTAATTCCTGTGATAGCTGAGGTTGCAGGTACTGGGAAATAGAGCTATAGTCAGGGACAGCAGGCGGCTTCCCACTGTTGGTGGCAGTGCACACATCATAGGGCAGAAAAAATAATGAAAGATTTTTCTCTTGCCATAATCACTATGCAGGTTATGCGAATTATACCCAAATGGTTATGGCTGGAGAAGCTGAGCTAATGAAGCATGAGCCTCAGGAAACTTCCTTGTACTGTTGTACATGGAACATGTAAGGTTGAGCTGAAAAATGTTGAGTCTTTCAGATACTGCATCAGCCAGGACCTTGAAAAGTAGTGATGAAAATAAAAGCCTGGGAAGAAAAAGAAAGTGACCTGGTCTTATTATAAGACTTGGCAGCTCTGGGGCTGTGTTTTTGGCACTGTCCTGTTCCTCTGAACACCCTTCTGACACCTGACATCTCTGGGCCACACTGTTCACAGCACTGCAGTCTAGCAGACTAGGAATTGGAAATGCCAAGATATTGAGATTTTGTGAAATACCTTAGTTATTTCTTATAAAGTCCCATTCCATATCTTCCACTTGTATGAGTGAACTTAGACGATTCTCAAGATAACCCACAGGCAAGAGCCCTAGATTAAAATCTTTCTTTATAGCAACCCCCACATAAAAGAAAAAACCCCATGGCATAGTCTACCTGTCTGTGTATAAAGGTGGTTTGCTCCTTTTAGAATGGTAATTATTTTCTGAAGGGGGAAATGTGAAAAAATTAAGAGAGCTGCGAATTGTGTGAGATGAACTGACAATATTTGTATGGGAAATACAGTGAAATATATTATTTTCTACTACAAATCATTACAACTACTGGTATGCACAGTACTAATGGTCATAGTCATCTCAGGTTCAGAGCCAGAAATGTGCTCTATGAGAAACATTTCTAGTTCCCTGCTGATAAACCTCTACCCATAGCTAATGAAGCGTATTTTAATCCCTGTTTCTTTCAGACCCAAGTTTATATATGTGCACCTCAGGTACCTCAAGTATGTGGTACCCTGAAGAATAATGGAAATCGAAATCAAAATCAAAAAGGTCTAAATATTTGGCTGAGAACGCAAGGGAACTTACATGCAAATTACACTTTTGCCAACCTTTGCCAAGGCAGTGCCAAATTCAGCCCTAGCACTACACAAATATATATCAACTTGGCTGATGAGGGGGTTTGTTGAAACATTATAGTTAAGTCCTGTCCTGACAGCACCTTGTTGTGGTATCCTGTGACAGGACAGAAGATAAAACTTGGAAATAATTTTCATTATATGTGTGCATAGACTCTGTTCCTCATACTCATAATTTCTGGAACATACTGCTTTGGGGTTAATGTTTCTGGGATCTTTATTCAAGGATGGTTTTCTGCTAAGGCAAAAAAAGTAACCAAACATCCCCCTTCATCCCCCTGAATCCCTAAACTGTCATTCTTTGAAGGACAGACAATGCAAAAAGTACAAAATTGATACAATAGAAAATAAATATAAGCTCTTCTTCATCACCTGACTCAAGTAAGGCTCCATTTTGGACTTTGAAAGTACCCAGGTCTCCCTCGTGCTGAGTTCATTTTAGCTTCATAGCACTCTCACTTCAATGAGAGGAAAGCAGGGAGTGTATGAGCCTAAGGTTATGGGAATACCACTTCATAACGTGCTCAAATAGTGTCTGCTAATACTAAAGCTGAGCAGAGCTTACAGCATTGGGTCATCTCTGTGCCCATACTCTCTGCCCAGGGGCTTAGGCTGGGGCTGTAGAACTGGAACAGGCTGTGTGGGTCTTGCTGAAAGACATAAATAACTTCACTTCTTTCTGATTCTGTTTTATTAAACCATTACATTAGCCACAAATTACATTGCCTTAGCTAAAAAAGAAATGTAAATATCAGGGGTTGTCTGAAGACGTCTGGTCTCTTTGTGACTGGCACCTGAGATCCCTACACATGAGAAACAAAGTGGAGGGCACAAAGCTCCCCATGCTTTTGTGGTTTGTAGTCTCTGGAGATTTGTCAGTGCTGTGTAACTGCTGAGTTTCCTGTCCAAGGGCAGTTTCTTTGTTTGCCCAGGACTTTCAAATAACTCTGGGGAGAAAAAGTCCAACCCCTCCAGTATGACCACAACAGAGGAGAGGTAAGTCTCAGCCCAGCTGCACAGATTTTTTTGGGCGTGGCCAAGGCTCAGGGCTCTGGCACTTCTTTTGGAGCACAGCAATGGCACAACATGTTTGCCAATGGCATCTGGTTTGGAATGAGTCCCCTGACCCTTATTATTTTGCAGCATGACCCATCTCAGGGCAGTTGCATCCCAGCCCTTGGGCACTCTCTGGGAGTGACTCCCATTTGCACCATAGCTTTTGCACACAAAGGAAAAAAAATCAGCTATATAAAACAATAGTGGTAATTATAGCAAGAGCAATTTAAAAAGGAGGGAGAAAGAGGGTCTGGGCCCAGTCCAAATTGTATATGCCCAATACCAAAACTACCATTACTTTGAATGGGACTGAGTGCTGGTTTCTTCCTGATTCCCAAATAAAGCTACATAGGAGGCACACCTTGGATTTACAGCAATATTTTCTCTTGTACCTGTTTATCTACTTTGTTCATTTATCTGTGACTTAACATTCATATTTCCAAAATCCAGCCCATCCAACAGGTTTCTGGGAGCATAGTCACAGTGCATAGCATACACCTAAAACACCCTGAGAGGAAAAACCAGCTCCAAGAGCTTTTTAAACATCAGTAGACTTCAGTTCTGCTAGAGCGTTGGTGGAAGAAATTAGAGATAGGTGCAAATGAATGAAAAATTCCTGCCACTGTTCTCTAGTCTGGTTCAGAAACACCAATCTCCTTGGAGCAAACTCCTCCTTCCTGACAGCAGGTCTGTTTCCCTCTGGTTTCTGCCTGTGCAAGCCAGAGACCTCCCGCCCTCCATGGTCATTGTTGATCCAGGTGTTTCCCCTGAACACACCCCAGAGCTGCATGTGTGAGCACCCTTTCACGTTGGTACCATCCCCTATTATTAGGCACATTCAGACCAGCCTGGGCTCAGTCTAGGTCTCTATTTTCAGATAAGCCTGGGATGGATGCTCTAAAAAAGGAACAGGGCCAGTATCTGCCTTCCAGCTTCCCTGTAAGAGCAGAAGCAGCATTCACTCTACATGTAGTCCCACTGAGAAAAATTCAGGCCTTGTATTTGAATATATAGCTACAGACACATCTCTCACTCCTTCCAGCTCCAATGGGAGTCTTGGAAAGAGCTACCACTGCAGGGTGTAGCCTTCAGTGAGGACATGCACACGCATGCACTGCAGAGTGGGAGGCACTGGCTGAATGTCTAGGCCAGGGGGTTGGTTGCTGGGGAGCTCCACACCAGGGGATACCCTGGGCTTGATGAAAAACGAAACCAGAAAACCACATTGAGTCCTGGGCTTGTAATTTAAAATGGAATCAAGATCTTGAATCTCACTCTGGTTTACGGTCTGTGAAAGTTCAAGTCAAATTTTTGTGCAGGCCAGTAGAAGTCTGTCATTCTCGAGCACCATCAGGAAATCCAGTTTGGAAAGGGCCCTAGGAGGAGAGCTGGTCCAGCTGCCAGCTCAGAGCAGGGCCACTTTTCGTCAGGCTACTCAGGCCAAAAAAAGCAGGATTCTACTAACACTCTCTTTTTCATCCTATCTGCTGCTTGAGAGACTGGATTGTGTTTTTACCACATTTTAGTTACACTAGCAATAGAGAAAACACTGCAGCTCAGCCCAGCTGAGGAGTCAGGTTCTGTTTTGCTTTTTGCCCTGGTTTGTATAAAAATGGAAATTGTTAAGAGCCCAAACTGTCCTCACTCCATCAGAACAATGGCCATTGTCCTGGAAAAAAGTAAATCATGCTGATCCCTGTTATGCCGCTTCTAGTGGCCACATTGTCTTTGATAAAAATAACTCAGGGCTATTCTTTAAAAAAACGTGGTCTGAACCTCTCATGAGGAGGATGAGGCTTCTCAATAAAAAGCCATGTCTGAATAGCATGGCCTCACTGCACTGCAACTACAATACTGCTGGTGTCCTCTTCTTGTGGTACCTGAGTTTTGCTTTGGAGATATCCTGGCCAAACAGAGTGTGTGTGGGGTCCATGCTTCCTGGGGAGCAGGTGAGCATGTGGCCCTTCCATCACAGCCCTCTGGTTTCACTGGGAGTCCTATGCCTTGTAACTGCTTTTTCTGGAGTCTGTGGACTGGACAAGGGATGATTGATGTCTGGCTTTCCATCACACAGTGCTGAAAAGCAGTGTTTCAGCCAAGCACTGAGACTAGGCAAAGGAAACATGGGGAAGGAGAGGCTGTAAGGAGGTAAAACACAAAATAGGCAGGAACAGCGGCATGAGGGATGGAAGTAAGAGGGTTTTGATGGCAAGATTAACTGGGGAGCATGAAGAGAGACACTACCTAAAGTGACATGTGTCAAGAGAGGCTGAGGACCACACAAGCTTCTTACAATGGGACAAGATGTTTCTAGCCAGGCTTCGGAAAGGGTGTGGAGGAAAGAGATGGAATTTAACACCTGGCATGCTTATATTCTCTACCAAGAAGTGGCATTTTCCTCTTTGCTTTTAAAGGAGACCAGCCATCTTAAACCAAGGTTTAAATTATTGAAAAATCTCTTCTGGGCAAACTTTCTGGGTGTTGGGTAAGAGGCAAATGAACTGTTTTGATAGCACAGCATCTTCCCCCACTGTACTTTCAGAGGCACAGAGGCTGCTACTTTCAGAAAAAAAGTTGTATGAGGGAAATGACAAATAACTGATAGATTTAAAGGCTTATCTCAAAATCCTCCCTCACTTTCTCCCAGTTCAATGTCAAAGAGAGGTCAAAAATAGAGATGGCACACTTGAGGGTCCTAAGGACTTTGGATTTTTTCATTTTGTCTTACAGCTGACAGATTCAAGCTTCCATTCAATGATTTTTAAAATGGATATTGTATTGATGTCAGTATAATTCTCCAAGGCACAAAATAGGAGGCAAGTAAGCAGGCAGATTTCCAAACTGTCTGGCCACTTTACATCATTTCCTCCTCGTAACTCATCCTGTGTATTGTACCTCTGACTCGACATCTCCGGCTTCCTTTAGATAAGGGAGAAATTCTTCTTGTGTCATGTGAACTTCTTCAGTTTTATCACCAATTTCTCAGATAAAGGGCTCACGTGAAGCAATCCTTCCCGAGCTCACATTCCTATCTTCTAACAGCAGATCATGAAGCTTTCCCACCTTATAAGGATGGGTTCCACTGTGTGTTTGAAAGGTGCTGCAACTGCTTTAAAAGATTTCGCAGCCTGAGTATTGCAGAAGGAAATGTACCTGGTACCTGCTCTTGTGGATTAGCCAGCAACCTGGCATCCCTGCAATGCTGTTCTGTGCACCAGAGCAAAAACCATTTGGAAGGTTGTATTCCATACTTTTTTGTGGACAGATTTTCATCCATCTCCCAGCACAAGCCAATGCTGGCTGCATTTAACAGAACAAGTCAGAAAATTTCTTCATTGATTCAGTAACTGCTTTCATAGATGGGAATTCAGTTCCCCGAAGTCTGTTCTCCTCACTCCATGGTTGAACTCCAGTCTCTGAGTACCTCTGCTACTGGTGCCTAAAAATCAAGCATATTAATGTGTTTCTATGTAGAAGAATCTCGAAGTATTTCCTTTTTACTACATGTGAAGAAAATTGGAATGTAAATGTATTAACAAAATAAGCACTGGCATTTAAAATGAAGCAGAGAAACCAGATGCTCTGTCTCTTTCATTATGCAAAGAAAGAAGGAAGTGTCCCAAGAAACACCAAATGGCACCTGTTGTATGGAGACCAGGCTGCCTATTCAGACTTCTATGCAATAAAATGGACACCTTAAGATTTACCAAATACGCAGTTCAGCGTTTTAATTTTCTTTCATTTTTGTTTCCAGTTTCAGACTACAAGTCCTTGTTCCACTCAGTAAAAAAATACCTGTTTTGGAAGCCAAGGACTGGGGAGGAGGGGAGAGGCTCCCTCTTTGGCAGCTCATTTAAAATCCAGGCTGTGATGATGAGTGATGCGCTACAGGCCATTTCATCACAGGCCATGCTGTTCTCACAAGGGTTCTTATTTATCACAAGCCTCCTTGCTCATGGAAAGGAAAGCTCAAAAGCAGAGCTGCACAGGGTGTCGTGCTCCTCTTCACTCCTGGGTAGACATGGGACTGCGTGGTGCTGGTCTGCAAGAGCTCAGCTGTCTCTCCTTTCCTCCTCTCTGAGTTTTCCTTCCAGCTCCACTCATGTGAGATTTCTCAGTAGGACAGGTCAGGAGCAGTAGGACAGTCCTCAAGGGTTACATTGAGTGGCAGGGAAGCGGAAAGGTCATCTCTGGGTGGGAGCATGGGTGGATCAGAGAAGTTGGAGGTCAGTGTCCAATTCCAACTGCTTCAGCCAAAACTGAGGCCAGGAGAAGAGTAGGTTATTTTTAATTAAACCAACAACAGAGAAGGACCCATGATATTGTTCTTGAATAGAAACTATTTGGAGGAATAAATCATCACCATGGAAACAGGGAGCTTCGCCAGAGCAAGGCAGGAAATGAAGCACAGAGAGAGATACCCAAGGAATTTTCAGCCATGGTAACTGCAGCAACTGTTCTTTTTGGGATTGCATCTTTGGTCTAGGGGACCCCAAGTTGCCTTCCTAAGCTCATGGGGCACAGGGGTGTCAATCAATCTAGAAGCTTGTGGTGGGATGCAGCACCTCTGCAAAGCTACCCACCAGGAACACCACCACATATGCTTGAGGTGGGACATGAAGAATAAAGCCTGCAACAAGAGCCTGTAAAACATCTTTGGGAAGTAAAATTAACTACACAGGGATTAAACCAAAATGAATCCAGAGGGCTTGAAGCCCTGAAATGTTATCAGCTTGTCTGTTTCCCTAAGTCCTGATTAGATCCAAGTGCCAGTTCTTTATTTTGAAGTCCTAAAAGGCAAGGACAAGAGCTTAGCTGAAAGGCAACACAACCCTCATCACATTTAATAATTTCTTGTCCTTCACACGCATGCTACCACTACAGAGAAAATATGGACACCCCATTCTTGGCTGTTTGTGCTGTCAGAGAGGCTGACTCCTGAGTAGATCTTTTTGCTCAATATGATTTTGTCAATTTTTGAGCCATTTCCATGCTCAGGAGTCCAGTCAGGGCAGCTATCATCTCCTCCACTGCATTTGAAACTGAGCAGGATATATGAGCAGCTGCTTCATGTTGTTCTTTGTTGTGTGCCTCTTCAATGCAATTCCAACCATGAGTGTGTAGGCAGAACCAAAGTTAAAGGCACAGAAAACCCAGAAAAGAAAAATCCATTTGTATAAAACAGTCTCGAGAAGTGACAGCATCAGAACTCCAGGCAACACTATTGTAGCCAGAAGGCTTAGGAAAGCCCAAAGGAGCAGCACCACCACCAGCTCAAGAAGAACAAGCAGCCCTCATCCTTGCTTGATTGCAAGTGCAATAATTATCCAGCCTCCTTGACACTTATCCTAATATTTCATGTCACAACAAGAAACTCCATCATTTGTGCATGAAAGCCAATATACAGCAAGGGCACTGGCAACCTCAGAAGTGACCCCAGTTTAAATGGCAGTCATCTGCCTGCAAGTCAGCCTGGAGGCTTGCTGCCATGAGCATATGTCTGTAGGCACTTCAAAATCCATCATGAGCAGCAGCCCTCAGGTGTGAGGGAAAAATGTTCTCTGCTTTCAACACATGGGATTGAATGCTGGTTCCAGATCCCAGGCCAAGGTCTCAGTAGCTTAGCCCTGCAGGTGGATTGAAGCAAAGTGGGGAAGCTGCTGTATCTGAGGAGCAGAGTGTTTATTATGTGCCTGAGTACAGGGGGGTCCTTGAGTTCAGTGTCCTCATTGTGCATCTCCTCTCCTTGGATGGGAGCAGCCTGGAGACACATGGCACCAGCACGCCTGCACTGAGCCCCGGCAGCAGGGCTGTGCACCAGGCCAAGGCAACAGCACACCAGACAGAGGCTAATATTACTCTTCCCAGAGGTTCAGTAGGTCACTGCTTCATCCTGTGAGCAACTCCAGATTTCAGGGCAGTGAGAGAATTGTTTATATTGGCTACTTGTATGAATGCTAAAAAAAGAGAGGGTATTATGGGACTTCTGTTCTTTAATTCCAAAAAGAAATCAAACATGTCTAGACTGCTGCATGCATGTGGCTTTCCTCCAGGCTTCTCCCACCTGGAGCAATAAGCAGGCTGGAAATTCTCCATAAAAGGGTTTTCAACACCCATTTTTAAATGCTCTCACCCCAGGCACACTAGCCAGTATTGATCAGTCAAATTCTATTAAGAGGCAACATCAGATAGAGAAAAAGTTTTCAGGCACAGACCACAGAGATCCTCTGTGATTTCCTCACACCCTTTTAGCTGAGGGAGGCTGTGCAACCAGCTGGCAGCTCGCCCCGGCCAGAGTCCAGGCAGCGCAGGGCGATGTGCCTGCCTGCATTCCTGCAGGGAAACTGTGGGAGCAGCAGCCACACAGCCACCCCACGGGGCACACACTGTCCTCCTGCAGCCACAGCTCCATCCCCAGGGACTTGTCCCTGCACTAGACTGTGTGAAACACGGCTGCAGTGTAGGTGTGGGCTTTTGTTATTGGTGTTACCTGGTAAATTTGGAATTGCTGTTGACAAGAGGTGTCAGAGCTGGTTTGTGGAGAGAGACATTTTCCTTTTGGGCAGGAATCTGCCCAAGTTGAGACTTCATTGATACCAGCTCACTGAGGAGCCAGGATGGCAGAGGTGGGAAGGACCAGCAGTCAGGGAATGGGTGCTCAGTCCTTGCAGATTATCTAGCCTGTCTTCCTTGATAAGGCTAATAGCCAGGGAGGTAGGAGGGCTGTGGAAAATGTTTAGCAGAAGGAACAAGGGAATTGCTATGTTGATTGAAGCCTGAGGTGTACCTTGTCTGGCAGCAGCCCCAGCACAGCAGTTCAGAGGGAAGTGGAGAACTGTGTAGTCAGGCAGATGTGAAACCATCACATACTGTAAGTCAGTCTTGTTCTTTTGTGAGGCTTCCTGAATCTCATAAACTCTCAAGCTACCATGACCTGTGCTGCATTCAATCTTCTTGCCAAAGTTACCAGTCCCAGACTTTTCATTCTTTCCTCTCCTACTGAAGGCAAGATTCTTCTTAGCCCAGTGCTGTAGACATTTCTCCAGCAGAGACTGAGGTCACACACCAAAGTACTTACATAAACAGCCAGAGATGGGAACAACCACAGCAGCTGGCTCAGGAATGCCCTAGGACTCCAATCCCTCCCTTTTCTTAACAGATCTATAGAGCTACCTTTAACTGTTTTCCCTGCATGTCCTTGTTTACAAAGCTGTAATTCTTTGCCAGCATCCAGACTTTCCACAGCTCCCAGGGATATGTGTAGAGAGTTTAGCCTCATGTGGAGAAGAGGCCCCGGGAAACAGGCAGTGTTTTTCACAGTTCTCTAGTCCAAAAAGAGGTCCAGATTGTAATTTTCTGGACATGATGCAATAGATAAATATTTGAGAGAGATTTTGAGAGATCTGCTCCCACAATGATGAAGAGCTTCTGAACTCAGACAGCAAATTTAGCCCCTGAATGAAATATTGCTTAGCACTGGTGGAATGTTACTACACAGCAGTGGGGTGTAAATAGATCTATATCATCAGACAGGAATTTTTCTAAAGCTATAAAACGTGAAATAAACAGAGAACTGGGGCAGGTTGGGTCAGGTCCCCAGGGCTGGGGACTAGCAAGGAAGAGCCCCCTGCCTGGGAAGGGAGTGCTGACCCTGTCTGCTGGCGATGTGCTGTGTCTGAGCACACATGAAGCTGGAGTGAGTCTGCACAGCTGAGGGCACCAGCCCTGCAGGTAAGTTGGGCAGCCCCAATCCTGCACATACTTTACCAATTTGTGGGCAGTTCTTCGCAAGGAATAAAGGTAGAGATCTCTAGGAGATCTAGGAGATTTGATGGTTTTTAATTGTGTCCCCTGCAGACAGGTGAGGAGAGGAGTTTGCACTGTGATCACATTTGTTGCCCAGAATCCACTTCTGTGAGTGCAGCCCTGCATTGCTTCTCCACATATCCACTTCTAAAGACATCAGGGCCAACCCTCAGCCGGTGATGATTTATTTCCCGAGAGTCTGTGTGCTCCAGCCTGAGCACAGAGGCCACTGCCCCCAGCTGGTTGTGGCAGATGGCACTGTGACACACGGGCTGCAGAGTGCCTGGGATGAAAGGGTCACACTTGCCCAAATGCCAATGCAGGGGTTGGGGACGGGAGCCCAAATCCTGCCCACCCAAGGGACAGAGGGGACCATCACTGCTCATCCAGCACTGAGCATAGGATGTGTACCCACCCTGCTACCAATTCACCATGCTGGTACTCCAGCCCTCTCCCCCTTCTACTACCACAGCTGCATAAAAGCATGAGCAGCAGCTTCTCAGGAGGCATTAGCCAGGCCCCTCAGTGGGGGAGTCAAGAACCATCCTTGCCAGCTCCTTGTGACCACTGTGGTCCAAGACCTACCACACTGCAGTTCCCTGATGTTCTGGGGGTGCTACCTGTCCCCCAGGGCTAGTGTCGTACTAAACACCAGGAGAAGCTGGCCAGGGTGGGATGGAGAGATGGAAACATTTTTATCCCAGTGGGCTGCTCATACCTGAGTTTTCTCCCTTCTATAGCACCTCTGCTGGGATGGAGGCCACCCCAGTGTGGGATGTCTGACACAGGAGGAAGACAGAGTGCAGCTGGGCTGTGCAGGAGCAGACGTTTCCCATCTGGCGGAGCCGGCAGCCCGTAGGCGGGTAGATAACACTGTGCTTACACAGATATGCTACGTCCAATCAGCGGTTCATACATAATTTAAGATGTATGTGATGACATGCTTTAAGCCCTGTAGAAGAATCCAAGATATGTGTGAGACTACCAAGCACTTGCTTTGATGAGTTATCCCAGCTGGCTGCCTTGGTGGCATCCTCCAGCACTAGCCATATCCCCCTGTCCAGCATCACTCCTCTGCCATGGTGATTTTCCATGGCTAGGAACAACCTGCATGGAACAAGGTAAGGAAGTTATAATCATCAACATCCTCTGAAAATTATTTCTTTGAGAAGCTAAGTAATTTGATCAGATGCTTCTATCTTCTACCAACTGCCCAGGGCCAAGTGCACTGCTTTCTTCACCAGCAGAACATTGTCTTGCTAATATTACAGGAGTTATAAAAGGATGAATGAGTGATACCTATAATTTGATTCCATTTCCTGCATGGAAAAAAGCATAATTAGATTTATTTAAGAAAAGAAGAACAACTGAGATATTATTCATCACAGAGCAGTCCACTGGAAACCATTACAGAGCAAAAGAGAAAAAGCCAAGCCTCAGAGTCAACCTTCTGAGTTAAAGTAATAACATTTCTCCAGGAACATTCATAGATCTTTCACTAATGCTAATTCAGCCTCTTCCTCTGTTTATGCAATGATGAATTCTCAGACTGAATAAATCAGTTCCCCCATCATACTTTTCATGAGAAGAGAACTTAAATCAGTCCAGTTTGTTGAAGGTGATCAAGAGCCACCTTAAGCAAAATCTAGGTGTTTGGAGCAAAATCCACAAGCTGCTGCTACTTTTCACAGATGAGCTGATAACAAACCTGGTGAACAACAGGACTGCTGTTTAGTGAATTAGTTTATTGATTCTCAAAGAGTTCAAATGCCACCACGGAAGTATATGAAAACAGACTGTGAAGCCAAAATATCTGTATATCCCATCCTTCCTTACTCTTGCTGTACAGAACTGGATGCCCCCATGCCTGTTTTCCAAGGAGCTGTTTGTGTTCATAAACTTGAAAAGACTGGGCTAAAAAGAAATGGTCTCAGCACAGTCCTCCAATCAGCTCCTCAGAGAAGGACGCAATGATGTTATGATCACATTTGCCCTAATATTTGGCTCTTTCCCAGCTCCTTGTCTGGTCATCATTTAGCACTGGTGAGGCTCTTGCTGCTGCCTGGCAGGGTGCTGCTGGCATGGATGGCTCCAGCTGCCTGCTCAGCAGAGCACAGTTTGAGCAGCACAAGGGGTAGGGAAACAGTGGAGAGAAACTGCAAAGAAGCACAACATGCCTTAACAAAGAGCTAAGGGCTGAAAGGGGCTTTTGTCTTTGTATGTAAGGCAAATATGGCTTTCACCTTAATTAAAAAGCAGGCAACTGTACCAGTCAGGTGCAGTACTTTAGGAATGGCACATATGGGCTTAACGTAGCTTCTGAAGGATGCATGCAGACTAGTTATCTGAAAAAAACCAAAAAAAATTTGAAATGGTTTTTCAGGAGTTTCTCTCTCAGCTTGCCTCTCCAGTACATCAGGTAGGTGCAGGTTTACCTCTGCAGAGTGTTATGCACTGCACCATTAACTTCCAGCCGGAAGTGGGGCTGTCCAGTACAACATTGCAGGGACAAATGTACTGCTCATGTGTCAGCAGAACACCTGCAGAAGTGTTGGCATCATGCAGCCACCCAGATATGGTGCTGTGAGAAAACTTCTCCCTCTGTGAGAAGTCCCCAGCTCTGACTTGCGCTACATCAAAGAAGGCAATCAACAGATAGCAGTGAAACACACAAAGGGTTGAAACTGCTTGGAGTCTGGTTTCACCTAATTATCCTAAAAGATGTTAAGAAGAGGTAACATTGACTTGTCTTTTTTATACGTCTCAACCATACAAATCCCTGCTTTTCTGGCTGTTTTTTTCCCATACCCAAGTGGCCCAGGTTTATCAGGGCCTGATCTGGGGCAGGCTGCTTGGCTGCTGAGCCGTGTTGTTCTCACTGTCTATCTTTTCTGCTTGTTATACAGGCTGCAAGGGATGTAGTTACCCTTGTGCATGCTGCCCAGCCATTAATAAAGACATTAATAGATGTATCAATACCCATTTGAGGCCCTGCTGTCCACTCAAAATGTCACTAATGATTTGCTGCTTGGGGTTAATGTTGATTAATGATGAATGCACTGAATATGGATTGTTCTGGTTTCATAGACAGTGCTTGGGCCCTAGAACACTGAAAACAACTCTCCGGTGGCCCAAGTATTATTGCAACTTCTACATTCATCAGCTGAGCTTAAAAATATGCTTAGTCAACACAATTCCTTTTCTACACCATTCCCTATCAGTTTGCACTATTTAATTAGCCATGATGATATTTTCTTGCTTCTTTTTTAATGCTTGCCTCATATCAAATCTTCATTCTGTTGGCACTGAAAGCAAGCCAGTGGGATTGGAATTAGGTCATCCTATTTCCACGGCTGCTTCCCAGACCCCCAGAGCTTTCCTGAGCAGCAAGGCTTATTAATACCCCCCACACCATATTAGCAGCTCAGAGATCTCTCTGTGTGGTTAGCTGAAAACTCCCAAGTGCAAATTATCCATTCCTGTTGGTTTGAAGGAACAGGAGCCACAGCTGCTCACTGTCTTTCTTGGGGCAGGGCAGCTCACCTTGGGGTCCTGCCCCCACACTGTGCTACCACAGACAAAATGCACTTTCAGCTCTCAGGAAAACAGCAGGTTCCTTCTGATAGGATTGACCAAACAATCTTACTTGCCCTGTACTCCTTTTTTTTTCTCCTTTGGACCTTCGCTTCCCTCATTGCTTGCCCATATTTCCTCATTTCTAATTCATATTTATTGCTGTGAACTTCCTCTTTTCACTGTTTGCTAATTGTAAATATATACTTTATTAGTGCATTTACTGCCCCTGAACCCAAGTTCATTTGCAAATCACCGGTACCCAGCTGTCTCAGTGTGGTATTTGGACTTTCCAGGGTGACATCCTAAAACCATTTTAAGTCAGGGCTGGATGGATGAAAGCCACAGCTACCCAGGCAGGTCCATTATATACTGCTATCAGCAGTAGTGAAATTGGCTCTTCACGTCCTGATATCACAAGCAAAGATGCCATAACAAGTGGAATTGGTGAGGGAGGGAACTGAAGTCCTGGTAACTCCCTACCCCCCCTTTCCCAGTGAATCATTCCTCCATAGGGCAACACTGTTGTGGAAGTTACCAGGTACTGTGGCCAGCAGGGTGAGGGAGGGGATTCTTCCCCTCTACCCTGCTCTGCTCTGGTAAGACCCCACCTGTAGTGCTGCATCCAGCTCTGGGGTTCTGAGCATAAGGACAGCAACTTGCTGGAGTTGAGTCCAGAATCCAGAGGAGTGCCACGAAGATGATCAGAGGGATGGAGAACCTCTCCTATGAGGAAAGGCTGAAACTCTGGGAGTTGGGGTTGTTCAGTCTGGAGAAGTCTCTGGGGAGACCTTATTGCAGCTTTCCTAAACTAAAGAGGGCTACAGGAAATGTGGAGAGGGACTTTTTACAAGTGATAGGACAAGGGGTGATGGCTTTAAACTGGAAAAAGGTGGGTTTGGATTAGGTATTAGAAAGAAATTCTTTACTGTGAGGGTGGTAAGGCACAGGAACAGTTTTCCCAGAGAAGCTGTGGATGCCCCATCCCTGGAAGTGTTCAAGGACAAGTAGGACAGGGCTTTGAGCAGCCTGGTCTGGTGGAAGGTGTCCCTGGCCATGGCGGGGGGGTTGGAATGAGATGATCTTTAAGGTCCCTTACAGCCCAAACCATGCTGTGATTCTAAAAGCTCCCTCATGTGCCACTGATGACAGGAGTCAGAGCACCCATTTGAGCCTGGCTACCTCCAAGCATTCCTGCTGCTCTCTCTGGGGCTTTCCTTGTGAGTCACCAAGCACACTAATCCAGAAGAAACCTGTCAGCTTTCCACAGGCTTTGGAAGTTGAACTGGTTCCCATATGAAGCCCAGCAGTTCGGGACTGCCTGCCTCCCTCCTGGAGGTTTCCCCTCTGCAGCAGTTTCATAGTAGCAGATCTCAGCTGCTCGTGCAACCATCAGCTTCCTTTTTGCTCAGAGTTTAAAATGTTTGAGGGTTTTTTGTTTGGTTGGTTTGTTTGGTTTTTTCCTTTCCCAGCTGTAGACAAATTGAATCCTTCCCTTTAGGCAGTATAATTGTATAGTATGATCAGCTGAGTATTTAATTTGATTTAAGCTTCAGAAATGTAATCAGCTAAGCAATACACTGACTTTAAGTTCTGAAATAATTTTCATCTGGCAAGAGTAAGATTAGAATAGGCTTACCCTTCGGCTGGAAACAAACACAGGCTTTGGAGACTGTAGGATAAAATTGGAGAAACATCAAAGGTATTTCAGGCCCAGCTGTAGGACACCTCAAGATGTGTCACTCAGACTGAAACCTTCCCATGTTTTTGTAGATTTTCAACTTCAGAGCATAGATTAATGAGCCGTTTCTCCTGCTGTCTGCTGCAATTTGTCTGTCTAGCAAGATGGTCTACTGTCCCAGCATGTTCATTGACTGTTAGGAAGATGGGCCACAAATGACCTGTACCTTTTGCATCTGTATCATTAGTGGAGGTTATAAGTGGACTGAAAGAGAAAGTTCACCCACCCTTCCTTGGAAAACAGAGGGGAGATGAAAGGTGAAGAGCCCTCATGTTGGATGACGAACTGTAAAAGTTTTGACTTTAAAAGTATGTGTAAGTAAATAAAAATCTCCATCTAAGGCTGTAAATTGCTTCCAGTGTTCCTCAGATAGATTATCAGTCAGTCAGCCATTCAGGAATTCAAAACACTGCTACAGACTTTCCCAGATCAAAAATAAATCTTCCACATCATCAGAAACATGTATGAGCTAAAAAAAGCTTCCTTATGGAAAGACTAGAGATCTGCCCTGTCGGACAGGCTGAAGCATTCTCAGTCCCTGAATTAAAGGAGATGCAGGACTTCTGCTGTTATCATCCCTGCATGCAGATAAGTGCACTGCACTGCAGAGTTGGTGTGTGTGTGTGTAATACAAACTTTGGGAATAGGGGGCTTATAACCAGGTTTAAACATGTACATCCTTTCATTCCAAGATTGTTGGAGCTTAGACCATCTTTCCTTTCTCTCCCTCCAAAGCTTAGATAGGTAGGAAGCAGACTTTGCTCATTCTTTGGAGAAAATTGTATTCAAGGATATAATTCCAAGCCAGGGAATGCTAGGTCTGGCTATAATATACTGGAAGTCTGGCTGAAGCAGACCTACAAAATTTCATTTTTGCTTTCTAGGCAAGCCAACACTGGAAGTCTCTCTAGGTCCTAGAGACAAGAAAAATGTACAAGACTCCTGGACGAGATGTAGAAACCTCAGGAAGGGAAAGAGTAAGTCGGAGGAGGCTCTTGTCTTGTACTCCTCTGTTCTTCCTGCAAGAATGCATTTATTTTCCTCATTTTAATAGGCTACATAAAGATGACATAGCCCCAGACCTTCCCTCCAAGATCCAAAGGCAGACATCAACTAAGGTCCTTAGAGGAAAGTAAGTACTTTGGGTTTTCTTCAGCGCATCCCAAGCAGTATGAATCTAACCCAGACAGCTGCAGAAAAAACCAAGACAGAATGAGCTGATCAGAGCCAGGGGCAGCCTTGCTGCTGACAGCCACGCTGGCTGCACATGGAAGAGTGACCCAACTGGGTAACAACGTGTGGCAGGCCCATCAAGAGAGCGGTGCGAGGCCTGGCTGTGGCTTCTTGGCTTCTTCAGATCAGTGGGTTTGAGCTGTCAAGCTCAAGAGTGAGAAGTCAATTCTGCTAACTTATTGCTGAAGCTTTTAGAAGTCACTCTTTGAAGCAGTCAATGAACTTCTATTCAAAACCTAATCCGGTATTAGGGGCTTGTTTGTTTGTTTTTAAATACATTTCAACTCCTTTCCTATTTCCTGGCAAATTTAGTTCTGAAGCTCACGCTGTTCCCTTTTCTGCTACACAGCCACATTTTAAAGAGTTCAAAACGTGTCTTATGAGTACTTAACTTTAAGCCAAAGCTCTTTGAAAATATGCATTAGGCTTTCCTTGAAGCAACTTTTGTTTCAATCTTTATTCTGGAAGCAGGATACTGACGGGTAAGACTTTCCCAAAAATCATGTGGTTTGACCATTTAGGAATGGCCAGAAGGTGATCCTTGGAAGTACCTAGGAACTGGTGCTCTCTGCTGTTAATGCTGCTAATAAGAAGCTGTGGTTTGTGAAGTAAAATATAGTCCTGGAACTACATTACATCTAGAAACCTACAACTCCTGTAGCGTCCAATTGCAAAAGTGCTAGACATAGCCAGAGGCATTGTCTGGCTGCGAGGGACCTGCTCCCCCTTCAAAAGTTCAAATACAGGCATTTTTTGCGTGCTTATAGGAGCATTTTTACTCATTTGCATCACATAGCTCCAAGCAGCCAGAGTTCAAATGGCAGCTACAGCAAAGGCACAGCTCTGAAAGCTGCAACAGTGCCAACCTACATCTGCAAAGCAACACAAGAGCTGCTAGTGAGACCGAGACTAGAACTTAATGGGAAGATACTCCTGAGATAGAGAAGCTGAGCTTGCCAGCCGTATCCCAGAACAAATAGCTCAGTGACTTGGCCAGTCAGCTCAGGAGGTAGGTATTATGCATCTACAACAAAATAATATTTTAAAAATCATACCTACACCACCCAATTTGGAAAAGACCGTTCTCCCACGTTCAAGACAATGGTAAGCATACAGATCTGCGTCAGCATCTCCATCTTGCTCTCTGGAAGAGAGATCACACAAGGTGGAGAAGGTGAAAGGATCCTCCAGCATTTTCTCACCAAACCATAAACCAGCAGGGCCGGGCTCAAGGCTCTGCTCCAGGTGTTTGTGGAAGGAACTGTTTCTATTTCCTTTTCCTTTTGCATTTCAGACAAAAGATGAACAAATCCATCCTGAATAATAATGCAGTAGGCTGATGCTTAGGGTGCTCAAGCAAAAGGCAGGAGGCCTAGGTTCAAGTCCTTGACTTCAGTCAGGTGAAGTAGAAACACCAAATTCAAATTATTTCCTCTGATCACAGAACAGACTGATGTCTGGGATTTCTCTGTTTTTGATCTATACAACCACTGAAGAAAACTTTGTCAGACTTGGAGCCTCCCATAACTGGTGGGACGCTGGTTTGGGTTTTTTTATTGAGGTGGTGGTTTTGTTTTTTTTCTCTTTTTGTCCCTCTAGAGAATTGCTATATTCTCAGATGTTTCAGAGTTCTTGTTCATAAGAGTAGAGCATTAGCTGGTCTAATTAGTGCATCCTGACACAGCTGCAGGAGTGTGCTGATGTGTTTTATGAATTATGTGTTAGGATTAGTTTATTGAATTATTATGTGCACATAATAATTCAGCTGTTGCAGCCATATGCATTTCTCTGTTACTCTGAAGATCCTGCAGCACAGCCCTGAGCTTCCCAGGTCTGACAAAGACACCCAGATAATCTGAGTGGCTGAAAATGAGAAAAAGCATCAGGTGTAAAGGGTAGCTCTGCCAGTACCAGGAAAAAGGAGAAAAAAACTCACTGACACAGAGCATTTTAACTCAATGGGGTAATAACAGTTTTGCCTTGCTCTCTTCCACAAACAGCAAGATTAATTAACTGCAAATGAAAGCAGCCCAAGACTTCAGTAATATCAGGCCACATCATCTTGTGATGGCCACAGTGAGCAAGAGACCTCTATGTGTTCACAAGGATGTGAGAATGCAGGCAAATACAAGACCTCAGAAGTGAACATAACCATTATTTATATTCTTTAAATGTTTGAGGAATAGCGATTTCCCAGCTACAAGTGACATAGGTTATATGCAGAGATTAGGATCGGGTTTCAATCACTTGCTCTATTATGAAACTCAGCAGGAAAACATCCACTGCAAATTTTTGAGGAAAGGTTCTGAAATAAGTTGTCCTTCCCATTTATTATTCCAGCTAAGACAGGCTGGATTTCAGGATTTTCTGCAAGCAACTGGTAAGAACCTGTGCTCTTGCCTTCTCGAGGCAGCTGTGTCTTTCTGCTCATGCATAGTCTGTGACAGCTGCTTCTGAACAGCAAAGTGCCATCTCCATTGAGCCACTCAGCTTGGAGAAGACTCACCAGCTTTGGTAATATGTTCACTGAAGAGCTGGAAAAACCTCAGATGAACTTTGGTTGATAGATCTCTCATTCTCCTGCATCTCTATAAGTAGTTAATACCCCAGGCCAGACAAGCCTTGTGCTTGCTCTTCAGAGGAAGAGTCAACTTTGACTCTCTCTTTAAACAGAGAAAGCTGAAATAAGCAAATACAGTCTATACAGTCTGTGACCTTGCAGAAATATAAGAAAGAGCTTCATTAAAAATCAATATTTCTGTCTAATGTGCTCTGGGGAGATGTAAGGGAGGGTTTTTCTTTCCTACTGATAAGGTTCTCTGGAACTGTACAAGGTGGCCTAGCAAATTTCCTGCCATAACAAGCTGCATGGTAAGCAAATAGTGACTAACAGGGTAGCTCAATATTTACACAACCTTTTCGGTTTTAAGTACATGGCAGATTATTAGTAAAGGTAAAATCTCTTCTGATAAATTAGTAAGATTTTCCACTGAACAGTTTACTTTTTTTCCCAGAAGCAAGGAGTGACAATTCCAAGCACACAGCAAAACTCACATGGAAACTGTGGGCACACAGCAGGACAAGCAACCCAGTGTAGGGGGGGAGGGCAAATACACAGGATCAATAACAGAGTGAAGCAGCCTGCACAGAGCAGCTCTTCTCAGTGTTGGCTACCTCAAAGGGACATGCTGCTGCTTGCTGGCTTGTTTTTTGGGGGCTCTTTACCACAAAATGGAGCTGCCTACTGCTGATAATGTTTATTTATGTGAGGAGGTAAACACACTGCTTCAAAAGCTGCAGTTCTTGTGTGCACTGAAATTTCCTGTGAACAAAAGGTTAAGATTGCAGCTTGCCTTCCTCCTGCCTGACAGTAACTAGAAATAACAAGAATGCAGACAGCATGAGAGGTTGTCTTTGAGGAAACTGCAGCAATCCTTTATGCCCAGAGCCTGTACAGGAGCAGGTTGGATTAGATGACCTCCAGTGGTCTCCTCCAACATTACCCATTCTGTGATTCTGTATCACCAAGTCTGAGAGCTTTTATTCTGCTTTTCAAAACAAACAAAAGAACCAGAAAGTGAGACCACAAGGCATTTGGGAAAACACCAGGAAAAGATGACCATGTCAAATAAGAGTGGAGATTCACTAGAAGTGAGGGATGAGAAAATTTTCCGATGTAAAGAACTTTTAAAATATAAAAAAGTTTTGACTCGGTAACTTCAAGATTTTGGCTAAAACTCAGAATTTACAGTCAGATGTTTATACAACTAAGGAAAACACTCCTGTAGTGATCTTGATTGCAGGGACGTACAATATAGTAAGTATAGAACAATTTTTTCAATAAGGTAACAATGTGTCAGAGCTTGTTCCTGCCACTTTTGCCCGTGTTTGCAAACAGCCCTTCACCTTTCTCATCTAGAAAAGCAGACCCAGTGTGGGCAGACAGCCTATGACAGACTACTTACAGTAGTTGTAAGACAATGTTTCAGGTTGTGTTCTTCACTCTCCCTCCCACACCTTTCCCTCACAGCATCCCTCCTGAAGTGCTCCTTCACTTTCATCCTGTTTTAACACGGCATCTTCCTACTTTCCCAAGGTACCAGGGAGTTGTGGACATGAAATACTTATTCTGAGGCCAGTGCTCTATGGCGATGTACTGGTAGAGTTGTATGGAAAGCAAAAATGTCCAATTCCTTAAAATAAATTAACCCTTCCTCAGTATTGGGCTTGAAAGCCTTTGAAAATTACTGGGTCCAAAGAAGCCTCTTTTTTTGTTGCACATACATGAAGTTTTTGTCTCCTTTACAGATGGTTTGTTTTCCCCTCACACACTGACTCCTCTTACCTTGTTGCTAGGGAAGCAAGTGCAATTCCACCAATTCCAGCATGCCAGAACTGAGATGACTCACCAGATACTCCACTCAAAACAGTGCCCAGGCAAGAAACAACCCTGTCCACCACAGAGCACTCAAGTTCTTGGCAGCAAGAGCTGTGCTCTTGCGCAAGTTCTGATTGCCAGACTTGAAAACCCAGGCTCCCCACATGTGGGGACAGTTCTCTGAAGCTCTCCCTTACATGCAGAACTCTGCTGAATACATCTACCCATCTCCAATTTCAAATATTAGCAGCACAGTGGTGGAAAACCAACCCTGATCTCCAAACCTAACCTGTTCTGGGCTGCAAAAACTGCTAAAAAAGCATTTTTCACATTTTACCAAATGTTGCTGTTAACATGAATCAGTTACATTACCCATACTTCAGCTATTTTCTGTTTGGCCTACTGCTTCCCAACAGTAAGAACATGGGGAAAGGGTGGACACAATTGAGATCTATCCCAACACCCAGAACTAAATTCTTAATAATAATAATGATAATGAGGAAGAAGAATGTCTATGTGTTAAGAACACAGAAAGGCATCTTTTAATGCCTGATTTTCAAAAGCCCTTGGTTTGAATGAGGTCTACAGCATAATACCTGCCTGTTGCCAACAATCATACTTCTATATAGTGATGACACTGTGTTATTCAGCCCTTTTCTTTAAAAAAGCTCACGAAATTGAATGTCACCATGGGAACAGTCTAAAGTTGATTTTGGAAAGAGGCACATTTCCTATAGCTTTTCTGTTGGCATAAAAATAATGTCACTGAACTGTATCAGGAGTAAGTGCTTTATGAAGTATCATCTCTGAAGATACCATCCAGTTCTGAAAATATCCTCCCTAATGGTTGCATTTCTTTACTTTCTGAAGCAGAATAAAGGGCCCAGAGACACTTCTTCCCTGTTTTCCTCAATAAGAAACACACCCTAATTGTGTGATCTACCAGCAGTGTGATCTAATTTCTCCATTCTTCAGCCTGCAATAGGTAGTGTCAGCATGGAAAACTTCCTCCTTAGAAGAACAATTAAACTTTAAAGCAGTCATCCTGGGTGGCTGGCTGAACAAATGACACATGTTCACACAAGAATTATGCAGTCAACCATCTTAATAAGGATTTACTTTAAACAGAACCTTGTATGGGTACACTAGACTCAGTCTCATTAAGGAGCAAGTTGGATTTTTATACAGCATGAACCACTGGCAATCTAAAACAGACCCACTGAAGAACAGAATGGAGAATCAAACTCAATATTTCAGACCCAAGCTCTATGTGCCTTTAATACTTCCTTTTTCCTTTTCTTTCTGAGAGAGTGCACACTATGACAGACATTTGCATTTATCATGTTTTTAACTTCTTTTCTAAGGATGAGCTCTCTGAATCTGCATCTTCCAACTCCGCTCTGTGTCTTTTCAGTCCTCCAAGAGATTGAGTGCTCTCACTGCCCGCAGGATGCAGGTCAGTAGTATCCTCTGTTGTGCTCACATTATAGCTGTTGGAGTCCATTTCAGACAGGCAGCAGTCTCTGTGCAAGGTCACACCCACCTGTACAAGGTTGCCATTATCAGCATTTGAGTGCAGCTGTAGTCCTTGTGTCACAGACTCCTGCTCTCCAAAACTCTGTCCATTGTTGAAGCATGAAGGGTGAAGATGCAAGTGGCCGTTATTGTGGTTAATGCAGGAGGCATCAAAGCTCCTCTCCTCACTGCCATCAGTCTGGTTTCTGGAGCAGTGACCTGACACAGTACAGATGGCAACAGCAGAGAATGGAGGGACCAGTGAGTGATGGCTTGGTGCTGGTTGACAGTTCTGACTATTTTTCTGTTCCACAAGTCCTGTGGTCTGAATGCAAGGTTCTTCAGTACAGCTATTTAGCCCTTTGCAGATAGCTTTTCCATTGAGCTTTTTAGTCTCAAAAGAATGCTCTACACCTCCACTGCTTGTGTCTTCAAGTGTGTTTTCCTGACCCTCCATCCGCCGCTGATTGTCACATTCATGAGCTTGACCATTACTAGAATTTTCTATCCCACCACATTCTTTTAAATTTTCTCTGTTGTGGTTTTCAGCAGAAAGAGCTGAGGAACCCTGAGGAACTACTGAACTTGATATCCTAGCATCTTCCTTAGTTAGTGAGCATGTTGCACTGTGCCTTCCACTGGTTCCTGGTTTCCCTTCATCATTTTCTCCATCTCCTCTGGAGGATTCACCATCTTTACTAGCTGAATATGATATGTAAGAATAATGGAGCCATTTGTAAGCTTTGTAAATCTTTCTCTCCACTGATTCACTGTCTGAACAAGGGGACGTCCTTTCTTTAAGAGCTTCTTTGTTGACCAAACTCCTTTCTGGTGAAGAAGCTGGAGAGGAAGAAAGATCATCTACTTTGATCTGTGGGTAATCGTATATGTCCTCACCTATGTAAGGGGTTACATTCTTTGTATTAGTGCTAGTCCTTTCCTCCTTTTGCACCTTCTGTCGGTGCCTCAGTGCATTGCGTTGCCTCATTGATGTGCGTCTTTCATTCAGTTCCTCTTCATCTTCTGTACTGCTGCTGCTGCTGCTGGAACTGCTGGATTCATTCTCCTCAGGACTCGGAGATGGTGGCCGTGGGAAAAGGTCTGTCTCTAGTTCTGCCTCACGGGTACTGTCATCAGAGTCAGACTCATTGGAAAGGGCCAGGAGACGTTTGTCCTGATACTTTCTCAGTGCAGAGAGCCTCTGCTGACGGGAAGCCACGTCTTCTCTGGCTGAGGGGGATGCAGTTGTTCTTAAGGCCCTTAAGTTATAGGGAGTTTCATCAGACTCTTCAGCCACGTGTGGTGGGGAGTGATGCAAAGAGGTGGAGGACTCTGACTCACTGTAAGCAGAGCGTTCACTTACTCCTGCGTGGAGCTGCAGGATTGTACTCTCACTGAGGTCGCTGTCTGAATCAGAACTCCAGCCCTCGATCTCCCGGCGCACGAGAGAGTCAAAAAAGGCCATCATCCGCGGATCTTCCTGGACTGATTGGTTGGCATAATCGTGGGACAAGCCACTGCCACTGTTCAACACAAGACTG
The DNA here is from genome assembly GCA_013397075.1 of Rhabdornis inornatus. Classification (NCBI taxonomy): domain Eukaryota; kingdom Metazoa; phylum Chordata; class Aves; order Passeriformes; family Rhabdornithidae; genus Rhabdornis; species Rhabdornis inornatus. The sequence continues at coordinate 101,144 of VWZS01010571.1, read as the reverse complement.
ATGTACTCTTCATGAGTGTAGAGGCAACGCGAATCATCCTCAATTCTACCATCCAGGTCCCCTGTGCAGTCAGGCTGCTTGTAGGGACTCCAGATCTGTAGCACAAAATTTAAAAAAAACAAAAAACAAAAAAACAAACATATGTCTTTGAATTCATAAACTATTATAAGCATTTGAAATCAAACAGTTGCTCAAATACTCAGAATAGCTGCAAGTTGCAGATTGTTTTTATTAATTTTTACCCCTCAGTACCGTACTTACAAGTATTACAGGGCTGTGGAATTTTTTCTTCCCCTTTACAAATGTGGTTTTTCTGCATTTACTTCACCCATACAGAATATAAAAGCTCTCACACTGCAAATTATCCATCATTTTGGTAATTCATTGTGTGATAATTTCTCCCAAATTGCAGGGCTCTATTTTTATGTAATAAGGGATGCTTACTCACTAACAGTAAGAATAGTTTGTTGCCTACAATACAGTCTTAGCACTAATGAAGGCACTTGTTTCCCAGGAAACTGGAGCTGCTGGTGCCAGTGGTGTAGAGTAACGTTTCATCCAGCTATGTAGTCAATCCCACCTGATCAGCAGGCAGGGAGTTGAATGCGCGGAGGTGAAAAGTAGAGCTGCACTACTCCTTTTAGGGAACAGTTACAAAGAAAAGAAATCTTCCAACATCCTCTGAAGACACAACAGCAGTTTTAATAGGCGAAATTGAAGAGTTTTACTGAAAGCTACTTTTGAAGTGTACTGATTTCACCAGTAGCAACAGTCTTGACTATGCTATCCATCTGTCCTTCCCTCAACTTTCCTGGTATGGAGAGGAAAAGGGAAAAGAAAAAAGCTCCAAAGAAGATCCACCAATATCCCTAAGAAACTGGTAATCCATAGCAAACATAATAGTTGGATGTCCTCACCCTTCTCAGATTTACTCATGGATTTGGGGGCAATGTGATTATTGCATTCTGTGGACAACCACTATCACTTTGGATCAATGGTTAATGGAATGAACAATCCCTTACTGTAAGCAGAGCCAGTATGTAGCTTATCTACAACAATGCCTTAATGTTCTGCTTATAAAAGATCTGATCTCAGCCATGCTTTGCTTTTATCATGCTAACAAGCTCAGGGGAAAAATTTCTATGCCAGCTCTCTATACCAGGTTGGACTTTTGGGATAGTCTTCAGGGAAAAAAAATCTAACAATTTTCCCAACAGAAATTAAGTCTTGTTCCAAACAAACGAAACTGCTAACAAAAAGAGTGTTTTGCATATATTAATTACAAAACCAGCACTCATCTTAGAGATGCCTAGTTAACACATACAACATAACCTGATACTACCATGACAAACAACATAAGAAAAGCGCACAAGAATGCCAATTACTCTGTATTCACTGAGATTTTCAACAGTGTACAAGAAAACTTTATACCTTTAATAATGGAAGCAAAATGAAATAAATTACCTTGCAACTACTTGTCCAGAACAACTGAATTTAAGATGAAAAGGTAAACTTTATTCTGGAAATCTCCCAAATTTGAAAGCTTTTACTTTGCATCCTCTGTAATTTATGGTTAACAGAGCTTCCACATATGACCTGGCTAGATGGATAAAAAAATACTATTCCAAAATTAAAGTGGGCTGTAGATAAACTTTCTTCTGTAGACGATCATCAAGCTGCCTTTCAGAGCAAAGGGAAAGGAACTTTATATTGTATTAGGGTGTTTCTAGGAACATCTCAACATTAAGGTGTATTTGCTATTGGTACTTAGTTGCTTTTTTAATTATTTGCAGTACTTCAGCAAATTCTCTCCCAGTGCAGTTCTTTAATATGACACTTGAAACCAGAATGAAGACAGTTTTCTGTTGCTTGGTTCAAGCACTGCACTTACCAGACACATAGCCCAAAGGACAAGCATCATGTTTGGATAAAGATAACAAAATCCAATCTAAGCCTACTATGTGCAGAATTTCAGCAACCAAACTTAACCTTTTTGAACTATTCAAGAGAACAGAAAGAATCACTCTTCATCCTCAATTTCCCAGGCTCCACTTCCTAAAGACATAGGAAAGAACTTTCTCAGTGAATCCATGAGAGAGATTGTTGACCTGTGGATACACCACATTTTTTAATAGAAAAATAGAACTCTACTTGCAAAAAGACTATTTTTAGGTTGCTGCCTTCTTGATGATTTATGTAGCATGTGATCAGTACCTTCTCACAGAATCTCAGATCTTTCCCTCTTTGTCCCACTACTGAGCATTTCAGCAAGCAGTCAGATCTTTTTTAAAAGCATGTAACTTCCTGTAAATACTTTGTACTGTGTGCTTAGACAGGCAGGCTGACATGCCCCTTCCTCAAATAATCTTAGCAGCATTAGATTGATCACTAGGTTTTATAAAGCCTTTTTTATTTTTTAAGCAAGAGAATTAGAAAATGCTTAGATCTGTTATGGACCAATGTAAGTGGAGGAGAGGTAGTCTGCTCCAAAGTAACTCTGAGAAAGGTCTGTTTGTAATGAAATTAATCTAAAAGGGTACATAAAGTGTGCACAGAGATATTCTACATCCTTGGTAGCACTACCACATCCTTCTGCTCTCTCTGCAAACATCACCAAAAACAGAGCAGTATAAAATATTGAAAAAATAGCTACAAAGAGTCCACAGTGAGGCTTTTCCCTTCCAAGAGAGATTTGTTCACAGAGAAGTAAGTAATGAAGAGAAGTCAAGGGAATTCAGGATGAATACCTTGTTTGTATGGGATCAGTTGTCTCTGGAGAATGATACCCCTGCATTTTAGATATTTTGTTATGAAGGAGTGCGAAGGCCTGCCAGAGTCACAGAAAGAAATCAGACTAAGAATCTATTCTTGGCAGAATGGGGAAGTCTTTCAACTGGTATCAACAGATCCAGTGCTCTCTGTGGCATCTGAAATGGGCTTCTTTTAAGTGGAATGCCTTTGCCTTTTTCTCATCCTCTGACTGATGCCATGTTGAGGAATAATGTGATCAAACTGGAGAAAATAAGTTGGCAAATCAACCCACTGAAGCAACAATCTATCAAGTAGTTCTTTCTCTGCCAGAAGATTAAGGAGATGAATATTACTCACTGGTGACCTGAGTACAGATATAAGAATAGGAACAATAACAGAAAACAGGAATACAAAACTGGTTCTCTACTTCAGTAGCTATCTACTGACAGCATATTTGAATTGCTTGTATTCCAGGGTGGCAAACCCCCAAATTTTAAAACAAAAAAATAGTTATGCCTGTAGCATGAGAATAATTAAGACCAGTTATATTAGATTATCTGATTAGGCAGAGGCAGATAGTCACAATGCCATTAATTTGTCACCATAGCAACATGTGCAAATAGACTTTGTTATCTCCGACACACTTATGATTTTTAAACTAATGGGACCCACAACAGTTGTGCTCTGTTACACAATATTCCATTTTCAATACAAAACAGATTTTTTTTTCTGAAAATCATTATGTACTTCATCTATTTTATCTTTCCTGGAACTGTCTCCTAACTGCATAATTCTCCATGGCCCTCCTCTAAGCCAAACACATAAGAAGGAATGCCTTATTTATTTCTTCTGCAATGCAATTTGTTTTCCTGCCAGCACATCCCAATGTCTTGGACACTTAACTGAGGGGAAAATGGTATTTTTCTGTTTTATATTGCTTTAGCCCTTGTGGTGAATGCTTGATGAAAATGATTATTTTAGTTTGCAGCCGCACTTTTTCGTACATTTTTACTGAAGTTCAGTAAATGAAGGGCAAAGAACAATTCATTTGGGTCAATGTGTCCACCACACACTGTCTGGAGTCGAGGCTCCTGATGTCTCCTGTTAATGAGATTGTTGGGTCTTCTTTTGGTCCTAGCAGAAATCAAACCCTAAACCAATGAATTACTGAATTGTATCCTCGTGGGTGCTTTACAACAAAATAAAGCTAAAGCAAAAAAAAACATAACCCCAAACATCAAAATTATTCTTGTGAATACTACTCCTTTCCATGGGACTAGGCCCGAGATGAATTTGTATCTCATTTGCAATCAGCATTAAAATAGCAAATGTGTTGGCAGAAGCTCATGGAATTATTGAATGGCTTGATGCTGGTGCTATCAGTTCCTCCCTTCTTGAAGTACTAAATATAGGCCAGCTACTCTAAAAATTAAGAGCTCAGACAAACAACTACTTGCATCCCCATTTTTAACATTTTAACACATCACCATGTCTCTACAATTGCTTCTATAACTGCAACCAACCACAGTGAAGTTATCTTCTGTGATTTAATTCCAGAAAGGGTTTTAGAAGACACTTGAGGGATAATAAAAAGGACACTTTTTAAGAAAGTGATTAAAACAAACAAAACAAAATAAGAAAACATAAAAAATTTAACATAAATATTAAATTTATGGTTCCTTCTCCTGTCATCTCAATTTCTCTGAGCAAGCACATCAAGCATTTATATAAGGGAAAGAAAGACAGCCATGCAAAGGACAGACTTGTGTTCCCAGCTGTTTTTGATGCAGTAAATGGCCTCTCAGAACTGCTGGTGCTGTTTTTCCTGTTTTGCCCTTCTGCTAGTGGCAGTTACTAGTCTCCCACCTATCCACAGAAGCAGCTGGAATGATGAAGAAACCACCTTTGTACAGTCACCTGCAAACTGCTGAAACAGTGCACTGTGAAAACTGTGAAACTTGTGCACTGCAACAGTACCTTTAGAGAGTGAAGTCAGGCAGCTCAGACAAGACATAGGCACTGAAACAACCCGAGCCCCAAACAAGGACATTGCAAGCTGAGACAAAAAGACATGTAACAAAAGGGTAAGAAGTTCTGGCTGGCCAATAAACTTAATACATTAAACACCTTTCCCTTAATTTGTTTTAGCTTGAAATGTCTGGGAAATTCAGTTTCTTCAAAGCAGCCGCACAAGTTCCACTGCACACACAGTGACACAACAGGAGTTCTCTTCTAAGGAAGTGCTCAAGCAGAGGTGTCTTTGAAAGAGTTACACAACCTGTGACTTAATCAAACTAACCTTTTAATCACTAGGCAAAAAAAATGCCTTGCCAAAACCCTAGCAGAAGTACACAAAAGCAACACAGGGGATGTTTATACCAATGCTAATCCAACAGTCTAAGCACACTCATGCAGGAAGGATTCATAGGGTGGAGGGTCAGCAGATCTAGAATCCAAAAGAGAAAATTCAGGCTGCATGAATCAAGTTCCCAAAGCAAAAAAAAAAAAAAAAAAAATAAGCCTCTGGCAAAACTGTTGTTAAACAGTGGCAGTTTGACTGCTTGGAAATTGAAAAATCAGGGAGCTGCTAAGACTGTTCAATGCACTTTTGTTCAAAGCCTGCATTTAATATATTTGTGATCAAACCTGTCAGGCAGGCACAGACAAAGAAAAAAGAACTAAAGTACAGGGGAAGACAGAAAAGAAGGAAAGCTGAACTACAGTCAGAACCTAAATGCTGACAGTAGCTGTAATGCAAACAATGCAATGGGGCATTGAGCCATGGACCCAGGATTTTGGGTCAGTTCTGGTCCATAGGTTGCACATCACTAAAACACTCCTCTGCAGGACAAGTTCATGCTGACAACTTGTACCTAACAAAAGCATTTACAATATTCTAACAACATTATTTATAGCCACATGCAGGTAAGACGTTCATGAATTAATTCAACAAATACGATCAACAGCAGTGCTTTTTATCCTACTTAAAAATTAAATGTTTATGGCTTTTTTTTCACACTGTTGGTAGACCTAAATGATAGCAAAATATCTGTGGCAGCAGAATGCAAATCACATTGGTGTAGCATAATCCTTTCCTTCCCAACCCTCAAATAACGAAATTGGTTTTGCATTGATCCCACAATACTGACTGTCTTTCCTTAAGGAAAGAAAATTTCAGAACTTAACAAAGTTTCTTATCTCTTTCATTTCCACAGAAAAAGGTAAAAAACTTCCTAAAAGTACTGTACATTGTTAAAGGATTCAGAACGAGATTGTGCAAGGTATTAAGAGTCCTTCCTCTGGAAGCCACAGAAAAGGCATGTTGTATTGGTTCAATGCACAAATTTGTACAAAAATTATAGAAGGCTTTCCGAGGCATTATTCAGCCAGGTCAGTCTAGGCTAAGGTTCAACAATACTCTTTGGAGGTACTTTTATTAAATTTTAGACCAGAGTATCATAAGTTGTAGGAGATCAGATTACAGCTGCAACCAAACTCACCCGAGCAAATGAGACAAAGCATTTTATTAAACAATAACAGGAGAAGATAGGATGGGTGTGGAATAGAAAGGTGCTGAGCAAAACAAAGCATTTCTTCCTGAAAGAACACATTTTCTGATAACTAATCTTACCTTTATAATCTTTTCAACACCAGAAGAACAGATCATGTAGGTGTGAGGATTAAACCGCACTTGGTTTACAATTGACCGATGACCTTTCAATACCATAAAAGCACCATTGACGACCCTGCCAATGCCACCTAGGGGAGAACAAGCACACATGGACATGAATAATTAAATCTTCAAATTACTTTCAGTCATAATCATTTAAAGTCCTATTATATTTGGCAATGTGCTTCAGCTTTATTTTGCAATATTTTAAGGCTGTGTTGGCTGCAGAATTCCAATTTTATGAGTAATGCCCCAATGAGAAGCTGCAAGTTTGATGAAAAGCATCCTTCCTGCAAATTAGGACTTAAAGGCTTGCTTTGATTCATCTAAACAAACAATGAAGGTTTTTGACCTAATATGACAAATATGCGAATGAGAACTATATACATAATGAAATCACCAGTGAAACCTAAGTCATGACAGAGACAGTTTGCAAACCTGAAGCAGAGACAAATAAAGAAGTTGGCTTTTAACAGCAATACTATTTTTCAAATTTTTTTTTTAAATGAGCAATTTATTACTGTCACAGTTGACTCTAGTCCGATGAATAGGAAGGACCTGAAATAACACATCTGAACAGCGGGTTATATCATTCTTTGTCACAAGGCAGTGGATTATCCAAAGTGGAATGCTTTTGTGCTAGTGGTAAAACTCAAAACAGAAGCCAATTAACTTTTCTGCTTGGTCATTGACTCTTGCTAGGTCTATACACCAAAGCAAGAAATAGTCACAGTATTTTTTTTATATTCATAGACTCAGACAATTAAAACTACGAATTTGTTAGAAAGCACGCTTGTGTATCTGAATAAACAAGTGTCCATCAACGTGCTATGACTTAATATTTTCAGTGAAAGAAAACAAAACTTTTAAAAGCTGGGAAGTAAAAACTGACAATCACTTCAGATGAAAATCAACTTGCTATTTAAAACTTCATATGTTATGAGTACACGTTACAGAAAATTAAAATAATTTCACTAGCTTCTGTGCTACTTATAGTCATCTTTACACTAAACAAACTTTATGTTCCTCTTGTTGGATATGTTTGCTATCTTCCTTTGATCCCAACAGGAGCTATTTCATCTGAAACAGTCACTGATTTAAGCCCTGTGTTGAACAACTTGTGTTCTAAAACAGAGTCAGAGTTCTCTGTAATTTACACTTTCCTAAAGAAAAACTTGCATTACTATTGAAGAACAGCAGTATAGAAGTGTAAAGAAAAAAAATTAAAAAGAAAAAAACCAGTCTCCTATCACCTTTCATTTGTTAGGTAACACAAATGGTGAAAACAACTGCAGCTAATGACCTTGTGTACAGCCCCTCTCCTCTTAGAAAGTGTTCTATCCCTTTCACTCATTATAACTGCACTCTGAAGAGCTGACTGATGTTCAATACGGAGAACAAACCATGATAGGGATTTAGAAATGAGGTGTCATCCAAGTCCTAAAAATCCAGAGACAGATCTTTTACTGGTCCTGATGCTATCTTCCTTTTTTCCATGTAATAAATTTAATTACATTTTGCTGTCTTCCCTTGAAATGTTATTTTTATTTGTATTGTTTCAGCAGAATTGACCTCTGCTATCCTAAAACCACTCAAATTTTGCTTTTGAGGTTTGGGGTTTTTTAGGGGAAGGAGGTGTTATTTGTTTGCTTTTATATTTAGTAGTGTGCATGGGTTCTGCAACTCTTTAAGCATAGCAACTTTTATAGTCTTAGCTAGCTCCAACATGTATAAGCAGTGATCACACAGAAGTCATTAGATTACATACCTGTTATAAATAACATATAAAAAAATAAATCCTAAAGTCTTCAGAGGTTGACTATACCAATTTTAGAAGGTTCATAATTTTACAACCTCTAAGTACTGGAGGGAAGAGATGGATATGTTCTAGTTGATTTTGCAATACTGCTCAAAAATTGCCATGCTTAAAGATAGTCCTGAGTAGTGGTTTAGTGATCTAGCTGTGCTGGTCAATGGGTTTTTTTGGTCTGCTTTTATTTGATACTCTTAATTTATACCCTGAAAATAAGTGTTCCAAAGAAGAGCAATACAAATTCTCAAGAAGTCATTTAAATAATATCCTGGTATGATATCTGACCAGCTGAAAGAAATAACTTATAAAAGGCTAAATCTAGTGTGTACATTTTAAAGCAGATTTCCTGTCCACATTTGTCAAGAATACCTTTGCAACACAAGGCCTCTCTACAGGCTCCTGTACAGAGGAAGAAATAACACAATTTTTGAAGTAGTTGATGTCTACTAAATTGCCAAAGCAATTTCTTCTTGTTTTGCTTTTTTAATTTATGTTTTAAATGTTAGGCTAATGAACTACTTCTTAATTATGTGGCTTTGTAAATATCTATGTGACTAAGTTGACATTTGACATATTGCAAACATGCTGAATGGTACATCCCAATACATTTTAAAAACTCTAGTAAATTGTAACAAAGGAGAGTGAGAAATTCAGACACCAATCTGACTTCCCCTGCATGAGTTCTACAACAAGAAGCAATGTTTAGAAAAAGCCAGAATAAATTATTTGTAGGATAAAGAAAAAGTGAAAGTGATAGATTTCTAAGAAAAGTGCTCTAGTGCAGAAATCCTGTAAGAATGTAGAACAGTCTCCAAACTAATGGAAACTGCATTGTTCCAAACATTAAAAAAACCTGCCAAAATGCCAGAGAACTTGTTGGGATAAGGAACTATCCTCCACTGGCTCTGTAACAGAGGAATTAAATGACCTCATTAAGAAGTCTTTTCTATCTAGGACACTGGAAAAGAAATCCCAGTGTTTGTTCATATAAGGTAGAAAGACGTTCCACAGACTAAAGCATAACTTGATACAAGCCTTGTGAATTACTCAAAGTGCTGAAAACTCCTGAGAAGAACCAGATATTGCAGCTGCTGCCAGTGTGCCATAGCATACCATTCCACTGCAGTACTTGGCACTACAGTAGTAGCTCATTTAAAATTAATTTAGTTTTCATTAATAATAATCCAGGGCACATTTAGACTGTAGGCCACTACTTTCCATTTGAATCCTATGAGATCATGATGTGCTAACAAAGAGAGATACCATAGTTTGGAAAGCAAATGCACAGCACAGTACAAGCAAATATGCATAGCACATAGGGCCTCTGCCTTCAGTGCAGTAGATTATGTTTAGGTACCTGAAAAGTCTCTCTGGTCGCTCACACATCTGTATTAGTTTCATACAATGGATCCCAGTAGATGCTTTGCTCCTCAGAGACCTGTCTGCAGAGAAGCTAGATTTAAGCACAAGCACTTTTGCCCTAAGAGCACAGGGTCCTGCAGCATACCTTCTTCTGGGATCGGGAATCTGACTCCAGCTCTGGCAGCAGCCAGACTTACTAAAGGTTTCTCAGCAGCACAAGCAAAACTGACTTTGGTCACATCAAATATGAGGGGAGAACAGGAAGGGGTGGCCAAAATCCCTTCTCCCCTTAGCGTGGTAAGAGGAGACATCAGAAGTACCAAGTGTCCTCTCATGAGAAAGCAGCTCCAACTCCATTTGCAAACTGCTTCCTTTGACACCTTTGAGTACCTCTTCCAGCTTCCAGGCAGGTGAAATGATCATCAGGGCCTTGCAGAGCTTGAGTGAAAGAACAGGGAGCAACCAGCTGGTAGCAGCCTCTGCCTCAGACAATGTGCTCTTCCAGGCAATCAACTACCTTGCCTGACCTGTGCTTAGAACCAGCCCCACAGTGGTCTTGTACCTCAATGGAGGTTCCAAAAGCCAAAGAGAAAAGTAGTATTTAAACATTTCAAGACTATGCTGAAAACTGTATTGGTAGCAGCTAGTTTTGGATGTATATTTTCTCCCTTCCTTTTTTGCTTCTAAATATCTGCCATACACCTTATCCAACCCAACTCCCACCAGTATAGCTGAACAACAGTATGAAAGCTAAGACAAAATTACTATAGAAATAAACTTTGCCACATTCTCTTCACTCTGTTCCCCCTCCTGGTCTGAGAGACACTGCTTTCTTGCTGTGCTTTAATGGCACAGGTTGCAACAGGTTTCACAATGTTATTGGAACCATGCAAATTACGACCAAAAACCATGCTTTCTGAACATAACAGATATAAAGTGAGTGAAATTGTCTCACAATCAATAGCTGTGCTTTGGGATTTTTTGTTTGCTTTTTTGTGGTTGTGTTTGCGTTTTTTTAATGGAAGTGTGAAAGCTGCTTGGCTGTGTATTTCTTTCGCACTGGTGGCTGCAAACATTTTCCATACAACCAAGAGAAAGGAGCTTTGGTACAATCAGATGGCCAGTTGCTAGGGACTAAAGCTTCTCCAGCCTCTCCCAGTGCTCAGTGTTATCTTCAGCTTTCTATTCCTGTATTAGATATTAAACATACTAAGGCTGGTGAGAGAAACACTCATGGATGCTGGATCTTCTTTCTCTTCTCTACAGCACTAGAAAGCACCCAACACTGCCTTGTTTTCTGATAGATGCCACTTGGCCAGTATGTTCCACAGGTCCGTGGTATTATTACAACCCAAATGACTCGGAAACCAATCCCAATTCCACCGAATACAAGAACCTTTTCTACAACGACCCAGCACTTACTGCCTGTGTTAGTCAAACAACTGTTTTATAGCACACTATGGTCAGCACTGACTGACCTGAAGAAAGAGACAAACTACAGTCCTAAAGTCTTCATTTATCAGAGAACTTGAACTACAAGCTGTCTCCAACGAGATAGCCCTGTTCAAGTATTGTGAAAAGGTCTGTTCCTGAATTCTTCAAGCCTGAAGAAGTGTTAGCATTTACAAAGACCAAGGAGAAGGAAAAAAAAAGGAAGAAAAAATTGCATCAGGTCTGCTGAAGATTTGTGCAATTAATTTAGTAACAGGACCACAATGACCAGCCCTTTCTTGCAGTTACAGTCAAAGGCAGAATTAAAAAGAAGTTTTGAAATGCAGTTTGCTGTTCTGATTTAGTAAAGTTTTCCAGAACCTGGTGACAGCCTGCTCACATGAACTGAAGGATCCCCAGCTGCGTCCTCGATCACAAATAAATGCCATATCCCTCACACAGCAGCTTTGAGTAATATTTCAAAAGCAAGAGTTGCATAGATGATTCAGAGTAGTGAATGAGGAATGTAAATTCCATTTTGAAAACTTTTGGTCTACTAAGCCCTCTATACTCCACAAGACATGTCACGTTGTGTCTTGAACAGGGGTTCTTTACCAGTTAATAGACCATGTTTATTGCCGTTAGGTTTAATAATGTCTTAAGTGCTTATATGTTAATAGGCTTACTGGACAAGTCATGTAGGACTGATGTCTCTTCTCACTTCCAGCTTGCATTGGAGTAAAGTAAAAGCTGTGGAAACTCAGGACTGCTTTTCTTCTGCCAGACTTATGTATTAACTTTGCTAGAAGCTGCCTCTGAAAATCTTTCACAGATTACTTTAAAGAAGAAACTGGCTAACAAATTCATGAAACATTTGGCAACTACTTCTAAAGCACAGTGGAAAGCTGGATAGTACTTGGATGGAGATGAAAGTGGAAAAATGAGCAAACTATTCCATCTTTAAGAAACCACAAAAGGTGGTAAAAAAGCAACCAGCCTTCTGGCATAGAAAATCCTGGCCTATTCAGAATAATCTAAGACTATAGAGGGAGACAGTCAGTAAAACTCTTCAACAGAAGAGCTTCCTAAGCAATTTAGGAAATACCTTTTTTCATTTACCTCCCTGCCCCAAAGGTGGCAAAAATCCTGCCTAATTATTGGACCAAACAAAACTGCTTGCAGATGCCAGCTGATTATGGGAATGATTTAATGCAACCTACTGGAAGAAATCTTCTAAACCATGACTATCTGGAAAAAAAACCCAGCAGAATTTTTCTATTCTCCTGGCAAAATACCAGTACAAGCAACCACATTTCTCCAACTTGAAATATGTTTGCAACTGTCTGACTGGTGTGTTCTTTCACACTTTTCTTCATCTTTTGTCCACTAATGTTGCTAACCATTGGATAATCAGTACTTGGTGCATCTATAATAAAATAATTTCATATCTGTTGTTGAGGATGCAGCTGCTTAAAAAGATATAAGCTTGCAAAAAAATTCCCTATTTTCAAATAACATATACAATTTAAGGGAGTTGTATCATAAATATTTATAGTAACACAACGTCTGAGTTCAACCGGAAGGCAGAAATTAGTTTGAGAGATATTTTTATTTAAAATACCAACCAACGGTACAGGACATTACATCATCCTGTCTAGTTTGCACACTATTTTAAGTGAAAGACCACATTCCACTCTCTCAGATCACAAACCCAAAGGCACTCCTATTTTAGCTAGAACATAGGAACGAGGAGTTTTCCACTGAAGCAAAAAAAGTCTCTACATCCCTATGGCAAGACTATTGCTCCAAGAAGGAAACACAGCAACATCTCCCTCTGGCAATTATTCTGAACAGCAGGATAAGACTTGAGAAAGGACATTTCATCACACTGAAAATGGGCACAACCCTTCAAGAAGAGCTGAATGAAGAAAAGCTTCAATGAGCTATCACAGGTGATCTGGATGCCCAATTAGTTATTTGCCATAGAAGCAGACCTTTGGGTCTGACAAAACAAAGCTTGTGAGTTCTGCTAAAATATTTTAAAAAGAGAACTGCTCAAGTTACAAGACATTAAGACACAGATTACTACTCCTGGATCTTCTGATTCGTTAAGCAACCACTGAAGGCAATTGATATTAAGTAATTAATTTTGTAACTGAAATGTTGCAAGTGTACTGACACCCTTCCTGATGTTACAAGAACCAGAGACAAGAAAGTGACAAAAACAGATATGGCGTTGTTTTGTGGTAAATCACAAATTAAATTTGTTTGGTCAAAATGTATCACCTATTTGTTAATAGCAACTACTTTTGCAAGCATATATTTTTTTACAGAGGGGCATCTCTAACAACTACTCTGAAGCAGATTATTTTGCTTAATAATTATTTTGCTTACAGGTTCAACAAGTACTAGCTGTCATCCTTGTGCAAAAGTCCTAGATAAAAAGTTCGTGCCATGCAGCAGTCTGGGGAAAAAAGATTTCAAGAGCATCACAGCCATATAAACAGAAAATCTCAAATCGAGATTTTACAAAGGAAGTCAGGACAGTATGGTGACATGCAGAAAATGTAATTCTACAGTCCACACAATAAAACTTACAGATAAATAATAATTTTAATGAATGCAATCTTTGTTTTAACTAAGAGAAAAAATCCATAAGTAGCAGTAAACCAGCGTCAAATGTAAAAGAAAATCACACAAATAAAAAGGAAAGCAGGGAGATCTCTATAAACTCTATGCAAAGACAGAAGGCCAAGCTACTGGTATTTAGCAGGACCATCTTCAAGAATTGTGGACTGCAACATGAAATGTTGGTTAACTAAGCAAAAACCCCAAAATTAGAATGTCATTTTCCTCAAAACCTTGCCATTAACTGAAGCCTATTCATCCTCTCAGCTGTGGATTATACAGCTATTATTAACAACCTTTGAAAATGAAACAAAATATTTTCATTTTACCTCTAACGCAGCTTGTAATTTTCTCTCACTATTGCTAAAGCATCTGAGACCACAGGATAGCCCTTAGTTGTACTTAATATCACTAAAATGTACAGATTAAAGAGCCAAAGCCACTAAAAATGAAAACACTAGTACAGTTTTGAAAGTCTTGACTCTTCCAATTAAAATTTAACACCCTTCTAGAAGTGTAGTGATTTGTTTCAACAGAAGAGAGATGCTGACATTGTATGGCTAGAGTGTCATAGTGCCAAACCATACACCCCACTAGACCACATCAAATTAGACAATGACCAACAGTGGCATTCACAATATGATTGTTACATTGCCCCCACAGGTTTGCTTTTCTTTAACATCCCTCTCCTGTACTTTGATACAGAGCTGTGCTACGGCTGTTTGCTTACCACATCTGCCCCAGCATGGGAATGGGTCAGAAATTACTCAAAACTGATAAGAGGAATGAGAGGGGAAAAGAGGTTAATGTACTGGAGCTGTAAGGAGCACCCTGTGAACCCAGCACCATTTTATGCTGCGAGCTTTATTATGGGAGGAGTGATTGTTACATGAGAAGGGAAAAAAATAGAAAATCATTACAATAAAACATTCAAATGGCATTGACCACTCTTATCCAGACACTGGACCATGCATTCATAAAGTCTCCCTATCCAGCTTTCCTCAGAGTTGCTCTAGATTCACAGTATGAGTGAGAGCAGCAATTTTTTTGAAATACCAGTCTAGTATTTGTCAGACACCTCCCCCTCACTTCCTTCCCCTTCTAGAACGAAAACACTTACCTGCTTCTGGATCTGGAGGAATCCTCCACATATACAAATTGAAGTCATCAGATCCCGAGAGGATGTACTGTTAAGAATAAAAATAAAAGCAGTTTATGACAAAGTATGACCTGAATTATGCTATTTTACTATTAATCTACTTCCTTCAAACCAAAAATGAGAGAAAAAGGATAATTTGCATCATTCTTTGCACCTCACTGATCAATTTACATTTAAATGAGGATGAAGTACCAGCACAAAAATGTTGCATACAGAAACGGACCAAATTGAAAAGCATACTTCATACATCTAATGCCTACTGCCCAAAGTGTATGTTTGCTTTGCTAAATAAGGCTATGAATTTTGGTTGGCTTTAATATAAGCATGTCTAGATCTAGATCGCACTCTCTATTTTCCAGCCTGCAACTCTTTTTTTGATGTTGAAGACTTCCATAGTTTTTTCTCATCTCCTGAACTACCAAGGAAAACTCCATCAAACACATATCTAAGAAGGGAGCTGCCATGTCCATTACACACAAGCATGTCCATTACTCATCAAGCCATCAAAAGTGAGTCACTGAGAATCATCTTGAACACCAAGCAAAAAAATAAAGCTAAACATTTGCTGTCAGCAGGTCTCAAGTGGTTTAGGGCCTCCACCCGCCTCACATTTATCACACTATTCATTTTCTTCCTGGTCATAGTTCCTCTGAAGAGATGGAAGGCTGCCCTTTTTCAGCAGTGCACAACTGATAAGCAATCTCTTTATTGTGCACAACTTCAGGCAATATGCAATTCAAAGTAGATTAATATACCATAAACAGGGCCTGGAAATGTCAAGTGACATTTGACATGGCAAAAAGCATACGCCTCTCAGTTATGAGAGGCCACAAACTGTGCACTGCCTCCAAATACTTATTCTCCAATACATGACAGAGAGTACAGTTTATTTCTCTCGCAAATCAGAGATTAAATGACACATAGTGGAACCAATGGCAATTCCAGTTCCAATTATACTGGTGTAGACAGTATAAATCTCTATCCCTCCACTAATGTTAGGCTGCACTTTAATCAATACAGTCAAGAAGCTGGATTTTTCATTTTATTATTTTTACTAGGTTAGAGGAAAGGGAGAAAAATGATGAAATGGACCCAGTTTGTCCCTTTTCTAACCTTTGATGAAAAACAAATTCTGTTTTGCTTGGCTCAAATATAACTGGTTTCTGCCTTTCATTCTCCAGAGAAACACAAAATTGTCAAGCAAAGTAACACGAAGCAGTGAGGAGACAAGTTCTAAACACAGGACTGAGAAGCAAATAAACAAAAAATATACACTATCACAGAAAAAAATGGCTGTCAATTTGCATATATTCTGTTTGCAATGCTAATTACATTAGTGCAGTGTTTGGATGTTTCCTGTCAAGAAAATGCAGTAATGAACCACTAAAATCCTTCTCTGGTTTCCTGCTATCATAATCCAACCATTCTTTTTTCCCCTCATTTCTAAGAATGCAGGATGTGAGTAAGCACTTATGAATGCAATGCTGCTCGTTTTCTGACAGGTAAGAAGCACTGATCAAACAAAAGCTCCTTTAAAAGCTTGTGCACACTAGTTCAGAATCACTCATAAACCCATACTTTCCAAGCCAGAAAGTTATTTCTACAAACCAACATGTTCAAGCACTTAGGCAATTTACCTTCCAAGCTGACCTGATGGTGCCAGGAATATGTGCTTCCCCTTTCATTTGACTGCTCATAAATGTTAGCCCACAGCAGGCTGAGCTGCTGTGCCAAACTCTAAGGATTAGGGCTAATATAGAAAACATCCCAGCAACTAGAGAGAAAGCACCTCGAACATGTTTTGTTGAAGAAATGCTACATGGAAAAAAAAGTCTCCTTTATACAGATATGTTGCCAATTGTTACTATTTATTACCAAATTGTGTTGTTGAAGCAGCAACTAGTTTGCCAAGGACACATGACTAAAAACAGACTTGTAACTAAAATACCTAGAAAACGCAGTATCTTGAATTTATGACCAATGCCTTTTTTTCTTTTCTTTTTCTTCACATGGCATAAACCAACAATGACAGGGCACCAAAGTGACAGATTTCAGATATCCTGCATGAGGCACACAGGACAAAAACAACATCTTATGTATATGCCAGGAATGGAGTGTCTGTGAGACCCTTCAAACCTGCTTCCAAAATTATTTGCAGAGGAACACTCTGCAATCTCACGTGTCACTGCCCACGGAGCAATATACTACCTGCAAAGACCATTGATCCCAGTATACACTGTCTTGCTTTGGAGATAGCAAAATTTAGAGTGCCCTTGCAGTGAGTGATGTGTAGTAACAGCAACTTGATGCGCTGTAAAGAGTGCAAACAGGAGGTCAAGACAAGTGATTATTCCCTTTATCTGGCATTTTTGAAGCCACACCTAGGGTATTGTGTCTGGCTTGGGTCCCCCAACACAAGAGTGACACTAAAAAAATCGGACAGAGAGTGGACAAGAGGGCTGCTGCAGCTGAAGGCCCATGACCTTCAGGGAAAGCCTAAGGGAACTGGATTTGTTTAGCCAGGAGAAGGAGAAGGGACAGAAAGGACCTCAACAGTTTCCCACTCTTCAAAGGAATACTGAGCAGCCAGGGAGAGACTCTTCTCAGAGGCATGCAGTGGATACCCAGGAAGCAACAGTCACAAATCACAACAAGGGAAATTCCAGCTGAGCACAAAGGAACAGCAAGTTCAGGAGCATAATAAATACTGCAACTAAGCCTCAGAAACATGGTGGAATCTCCACTCTTGCAAATCTAAAATTGACCTGAACAATTCCCTGAGCAATCAGATCTGACTTTGAAGATGCTCTGCTCTGAGAAGCAGCTAAAGTCAGGTGATCTCCAGAGCTCTCTTCTGACTGATTTTCTTCAAAGACTGCCAAAATAAAAAGGGAAATAATTGTCTCGGTGGATTAGGGTTGGGCTTTGGGTTACAGGGGGGAAGGGAAGGAAGAGGAGAGAAGTGAACAGTGTCAGGAAAATGCCCACCTGAAACATTTACGGTCCATCACAGCTTCATGAAATAGCAAGACAGGCCACAGGATCTGCAGTTCAGCACATGGACTTGCATAAATTAGAGTGATCACAATTTGGGGAATTTAAAGGAAGAAATTGACAAAGTACCTAAAAATGGTTTACAGAATCATAGAATGGCTGGGGCTGGAAGGGACCTTTGAAGGTCATCTAGTCCAATCCACCTGCTCAAGTAGGGCCACCTAGGAGCTGACTTCCCAGGACAGTGTCCATATGGCTCTGGAGAATCTCCAATGGCAGAGATATTCAATCCAATCCTACCTACTTAAAAGGACCATGAAGTCCTTCACTTCATTATCATTTTAAGCCTAATGACATTTGCACTGATCAAACACACTT
The DNA here is from genome assembly GCA_013397075.1 of Rhabdornis inornatus. Classification (NCBI taxonomy): domain Eukaryota; kingdom Metazoa; phylum Chordata; class Aves; order Passeriformes; family Rhabdornithidae; genus Rhabdornis; species Rhabdornis inornatus. The sequence goes on along the minus strand of VWZS01010571.1, from coordinate 82,958 downwards.
GGCTAATGTATTCTGGAGTGAATTAAGAGAAAATAAGTAGGAATGAATTAAACATCTGCAATGCAATTATGTCCGGCCACAGAACAAGCTCAGCTCAGAATCTGAGCTGAAAAAGTATTATGGCTTTAATCTTGACACAAGACAGCCATTAGCAAATGCCAAAAGCATTAACTGATAAAGTCATATACACAAGTTTGATGTTGTAAACCATGTGCTGTGAGTAGTGAATTTTTATATAAAATTAAATTTTATTTTGATGGTTAGGCCTGCCAAAAATCACCAGAAATTGATCATATTCCACAAAATATCCAAGTATTTTGTATCTCTGCCATTACACTGCCACCACTGCAGCAGCCAGCATTGTTTTTCCCTCTCTTTCCCTGTAGGGATACCTCTGGGGTACATGCTTTCCTGCTGTTCTCACAACATAGAATTGAATTCCCAAAGGCATTCCTTTTGTCTTTTTCTGTAAGACTAGGTGACATGGGTCTGACAAGTAGAAAGCAGCTTTTCTGGTCAAGACCAAGAGATTGCCTGAAGAACAACCTCATGACTACAGCCATTGCAAGAACAATGCGCCGCATGAAGCTTCAAGGGCGGACACCCAAGCTGCCAAAGTCAGAAACATGCCTGAAGTCACTTGCACGACATTTGGAAAACAATCCTCAATTCCAATTAGTACTCTCTGTGCAAGACAATCAGAACCCAAGGCATCTTGAGAGCACAGCTGGACTGATGTTACTAGGACTTTTACAGGACCGTTTGTGAAAATGTTTCTTTGATATATTCATTACTAATATAACAATAAGGCAATAGTTCACAGCTGTAGAATAAGCATTAAGAAAACGAAAAAATCAGTCCCTACTACTAGAAAAGTCGAAGGAATCATTACTATTATGTTCACCAAACTCTCTAGTTAATAAGGCTCAAATCCTGAGAGAATGGAGTAGACTTCTTAAAATGAAGGAACAGAAAGGAAAAAAATAGAAGGGCTTGAGGAAGAGTAGATGAAAGAATGTCATCCTGCATATGGTTAGACTCCACTTTAATTGTGAACAAGGATTTTTGGTCCGGAGGGGATACATTCCCAGCAGAGTACCTTCTATTCACTCACTCTAAGTACAAAAGCCCAGATAATCAAATCACAGAGGCAAGCCAGGGGAGGCAAAAGCATTTGTATTCACAGAGGCATGTAAATAGCGAAGACATCAAGCACTGTCCTCCTTCCACCCTCCCCCCCAAAGACAAACTCAAGCTGAACATAATCTCAAGAACCACTGCAGTGCTGAATCAGGAATCAGACCAGACCCTGCATGAGGAACTCAAATTTCTGGAGGGAACAGACCAATATTAAACCCACCTGTTTCATCGTCTGTCTTTTTGCTGCTGTATCTGACCAGGACTTCAGAAATCAACATTTACAATACTCACGTGAGCACAAGATTAGACAGAAAAAAACACTTGCTGTTAATACTGGAGTTTTTTTAGAAGGGCAGAGTCAGCTTCTATGCCTAGCTATTAGCAACAATGCCAGGAAAAGGCTTCCAGATGACTATGAGCTGCTGATTCAGAAGTTTGCCTTAGAAGGAAGAAAACTCTCAGGCATGGTTAGAGTCTGCTCCTGGGAGAAAACACCAATTCAGTCTGAGTTTCAAGTACGCATAAAATGCTTAAAATGAACCACCATCAGGAATCTGAAAGAATTACATTGGACTAGCACTCCCCACTCATTCCACTGTAACTCTTCTCACGTTCTCTCTCCCCAAGGAAATTACAGCAGTTGATATAAATAAATGAAGATCTAATCTGCTTCTGTAGTCTAGTAACAGTAGCATTAGCATTGCATTTTGCAGAGTACTACCACTCCAGGGAATTTATTTTTTGTTCATAGCACTGTCAGTTTGAAAGCTTTCAAAATCCCACAAGCTACATTTCCTCACGTGCTACTAAATATGGATTATTTCAATAAAATTTTACCTAAATCGCACCTTATTTTAATCTCCAACATCCACATTTCCTGCTCCCATAAAATGTCCTATTGCTTATGACCCATACCAGAGAGAGTTTCGAGCTTTTGGCCCTAGATAAAGGACTAGGAGACATGGATCATGTTTCCTAATGTATCAGCAAGTCTCTTGAACGGCCCTACTAATGTAGGGGAGAACAAGAAGAATGTAGGAGCCTGTCTTAAATGCACAAATCAAAAAGCACCATCACCATGTAATTATAAATGCACAAACAACAGATAAATGCACAGAAATTATAACCATTTTAAAAGCAAGTACTGCTAAGTTACTAGCAGGAAAACGCTTGTCAGACTCGAATTTCATGCTGCTGTTTACAGTTTTGAAAAAGACTACAATTCCCACTCACTTGGGAATGTCTGCCCTTCTTCAGAGGGACTAATGAAACTTGGGGCAGAAAAGATCAGAGCAGACAGAATTTTTCTCAGGGTTTTAGTGTGCTGTACCTCAGCTTCTACAAGTAGTGCAAAACCCACGTGCTGGGGAAGAAGCACAGAGGTATCCAAATTTGAAACAGTCAGGCTGGTACTTCGTATATGTCCTTTAAGAGACAGGTTGTACAGGTCCTCTATTTTACCTGTAACATGACATGGGTGGCGTCTAGACTTTTGGTTCTTTTCCTATGACAACAGATAAAGAATCTGGTTTGGGGCAGTCTGCTTGGCTCAAGTCTTAATTTCTCAAAACTTGCACATCACTTCTGTGGTGGAATATGCACTGATAAACATTGAGGAAAACACAGTTTGACATGAAGCTTCACTGAAGTCTGAAAAATATTGTTTGTCCAAAAGAGACTAGAATTCACAGCAATCAGCTGTGGAAAAGGAATCCATTTACATGAAGAATATAAGAACTGTATATTTATCTAAGGAGGAAAGGTTTCCTAAGTAAACAGGGCTTATGCCATTTTGTTCTTTGTGACAGCTCTCTGTCTCCAAGAACTTCTAAGCCTAACAGCCAATTTCAAATTTAATATAGAACCTGAAGATTCCAGAATTATGGTCTGTCCAGAAATGTTCTTTTACAAAAGGACAGCAGTCACACAGGGGAGAGAGAGAGAGATACCCTGTAAGTAACCACCGAAAACAAAGCAGTACCATAGATACATCCTGCTAACTAAACATCAGGAAACCCAAAAGGGAAGTCATCCTTGAACCCAACAAAATCCCAATGTGAACATGACAATCTGCTTCTCATGGAACTATTTCAAGGGGGATAAGCAAGCTAGAAACAAAAAAGAAGCAAAGCATAAGAAAGCTCCCCTCATACACACATGTATATTTGTGTGTGATTGTGTATGTGTGTATATATAAATGTATGTATATAAAAACTACAACCATGAACACCAGTCTTGTTACACATCACGTTTTGTATGAAAAGTGTTTGACAGAACAAAACCAAAATTTTTACAGCTGCTTCTAGACCTTTTGTGGTGTCAAGACTGCTCTACACATCTTACAGAAAAAAAGCTTCCCCTGCTATTTTTCCATTTAAAAAAAATTACTGATAATTTACAATTTGATCATAATTTCATGTTGTCGGCATTTCCTGCAGGTAGAAAACCCACAGATTTACTTTCAATTCATCTATTGTTAGAGTATCTACTAACCAGATGAGAAACAAGGTAGGGACACAACTATCGAGGAGGAAAAGATTTTTTTCCTATTTCAAAAGCATCAAGAAACAAACAAGCAGGGAAACAACAAGGCAAAACAATTAAGGACAACAGTCAATTAATAAAGTACTTCTATTTCTTTGTGATTCCTGATCTGTCAGGCTGGTACCTTTATGTTGATGAATCTAGGTGTTGATGAATCTAGGTTTTTAGTATAGAATTCCCACTGAGTACAGCTTGAAAGACTGCTGTAATCATCAGTGGCTGACTTCCTCAGCAGGTCTGTTCCCACCCACATGTCTTGTGTTAACACTGGAACCCCTAACAGCAGTGGTCTGATTCAGTAGCTACAGCAGTAAAACTTCATACAAATTGTCATGAGTCATTCAATATAGTATTGCCGTTTATGCATTTCAGCCAGACTCTACAGAGTCAGATGGGTGCCAGCACAGCCCAAGGGAAGTACAGGATGTCCCCTCAAGGGCACACTGCCTTGTTAGTACCTCAACCCCAGTCAGAGTGGCTGCCTCCTTGCAGCAGCTCTCATTGTCAGCAACTAGAGATTCTTCTCTCCAAGGCCGTTAACCTGGAGATGACAAAATAATGAGCAGTCACCTATGCAAGCTACTAACCTCTCATTCCTGTCTTTCAAAGGAAAAACCTAAAGTAAGAGGTTTAGCTGAGGAAGCTCTCTCTGAGATGTGTTTTGGAAAACTTGTGGCTAAGAAAAGAGAGCTCACAACACTGAAAACAGACATCTTTTTTTCACACCAGCCAGGACAGCCTGTACTCTTTACATACCACCCTGTACTCTTTGAGACTTTTTTTCAGGAGGCTGAAACTGGCACAAAAAGAGAGCTTAAAAGTTTTCCATCTCAGCCTGAGAATCAAACAGGTGAGTCCAAAAGGCTTTTTAACAACAGAAGCTTTGTTCCTCAGTAAGAAGCATGCCTATCTCATGAACTTGAAAAAGTAAAGCTGCCACACAGCAGACTGGAGAAATACAAATTACTTCTAGTACAAAAATTTCAAAGCAAAAAAAAAATAATTTCAAAGCCAGAAATTTGTATTCCCACTCCCTAAATCCCTAATCTTACAAGCAGCCAACTCCAATGCTTACAGAGCCATCGAGAACAATCCCTAAATTGTTGAAAAATCAACATTTTTACGACTGCCTTTTTGTAGTGCAGAAAGGCCATAACAGGAATTTTATTAATGAACGAAAGCAACTTATAAATCCTCAGTAAGGATTTCTATGTCGGGGGAATATTTCTATTGCATTACAAAGAAATCAACAATTTTATCTGAGCATATGAGAGCTGCTACTAACTACAGATCTCCCATGAATGTACTATGAGGAACACAAAGCCTGCAAAATTCAAAGTGTCCTAAGTCTGAGTTCCACTCCACCAGAACTTAGTTTCAGTATGGGTCCTTTTGGGCTTGTGTATGGCTGGGCAGATATCTGAAAGCCTCCCCCAAGGGCTTATAGGAATGCAGAAGAGAAGGGAGACAGGAAATGGGGCTGGCAGGATGCACCAGGAATGGGGGAAGAGGCAATTGGAACAAGAAAGGTTAAAGAAAACTCATGGCTTCTGCTGTCAAGACCTTGACTCTGAAGAGGCATTTTCAGTATGACCCTTCCAATGTCAATTACCAAAAACAATGGGGGAAAAAATGAATAAATAATTTTACTGCTAATAAATCTCATGCCTGGACTTTATACATATGTATTATGCATATACTGGAATTCAAACAGCTATTTAGATAAAGCAAAAACCAAAATACAGCATCATCAGTAATTCTTGGAAGAAACCAAATTTAAGACAGAGTAAGACATTGATTTTCTTTTTATCCAAGCATAGCAACATATTTGCACATTGAATGCTTTTCATATATTAAGAAATGCTGACTGCAATAAGCTACTATTCATTAGGAAGTCTTTCATGCACAGGAAACTTACAACATATTCTCTAAAAGAATAATTCCCTTTCTTCTTGCTAGTTCTTTAACCTAGACATTGATAAGCACTACTTCCCATGATAAATGACATTCAAATTAGATGACACAAAGAACACCACTGAAGAAAAGTTCTTTCTTTACAAAGGCAACATACAAACATAGAAGACCTCTGGCAACTATACAGCTAACCTTGTTTTCGGAAGAGTTACATTCATGTAATAATTCTGTCCTGCGAAAAGCTGGCTTGTCCCTAACCAGGGCTATTTAGAACACAGGTTGCAACATAATGAGGGCTGTAACTTTATAGGGAGCCGGAGCAGCCTTGCAGGACCATGAGCAGTGCATTCCTGAAACCCTCCTGTACCAGTGTAATGTCAACAGAAAAGGCTGAGTGGTGATGTAATGTCTGAGGGCATGCCAGAGTCAAGACACTTTTTGTTTGATTCACAGGGTACAAGTTGTTTCTCCCCACCCCTGCCTTTTTTAAACAGGCAATACACAGTTTATTTTACAACCACAAGCGTTATAGAGCCTCATATTATCTGCACAGGGAAAAAACAGGAATGAACCGATAGCATTCATCATTGTGACACAGGCAACAATTCTTGAGCAAGAAAACCTTTTGGACTATTTTAGTTTGGAGAGTGGTTGCATTTTGTGGTTTCTTTCTGGGCCTTTCTTTTTTTGCTGTTGCCCATCACTACAGCCTCTGAGGCTCCTACACTTATAAACACATTAGGGTACATATCACTGCACACCTGCTGGTAGCAGGCTTCCCTCTAGAGTGACATATCAGGAGTTCTGGTTCCAAGTCCTTTTGAGTACCTATCACAATCTGTGAGCACGAAAGAAACAATTTTGAGGAAATACTAGAAAGTCTAACCCCCATCAACAGACAAACCAATCAAACTGTTCCCCAGCTAGTAGTCTGTGTTTTGTTTCTGCAAAGAAATTTCATCAATTTAACACACATACCTTGTGAAAGTAAGAACACTTCTGGTCATTTTGGGAACTTAAGCATTTGACTTCTTAAGATATAAGGGCAATCTCCATGAGAACCCTTAAGTTGTGTACTTGCAGCTCAGAATCTGCTCATTCTTGCCATAGCAGAATGCAATCCATATGGAACAGGTTGTTATTTACCTTTACTGTAGATTTTCACCACTGTATTGAAACAAACTTCCAAAGGCAACCCAAGACTAACAGTTATGTGGTTTTAAACCCTGATGGCTATCATTTACAAGAAAACATCCTGTGAGCAAACCATTTTCTATGCAAGAAGTTCAGAGAAAGATTAGCAAAGGCTATAGTTCTGGGAGGAGCTGTGTCTCACAGAGCTGAAAGGCCCTTTCTCCATCTCTCATCCATCTCCTGATCCCTATATCACATCCAAATGCTTGTCAGAGCTCTGAGTGTCAGTACAAGTCATTAACCTACGAAAATAAGTAAATGCTGCTGCCAAGTTAGGAAGCGATACCAGTGAAAGGTCTTACAATCACCTGTGCTGGACAAGAAAGGCCTCCCCCTTTCAGCTATTCACTTTTTTCCCAATGCAATTGCATTCTAAGCACTGATGAGTTAAGGATAATCCTTTCTTATTAGAGTTAAGATATAGTATAGAAATGCAACTGCATGAGATGAACTATCTGTGCACATAATAGTTTTTGAACACAGAAGACTTCATTTTTAATTTACTGTGCTCTGTAAGAAAGGTAAAACCTAACTATTTAAGACAGCGCAAAAGAAAAAAATCTAGTTGGCAGTTTAATAAAGATGAAAAGAAAAATTGAAGACAGACAGAGGTTCGATGTGAAAAAGCTGCTAAAGGAGCCTTCCTACCACAAGTGCCACTCACAATTTGAAAGCAACTTTCTTATCCACAAGTCCCTTCAAATGAGCCTTAGCCCACACAAAATTTTGACCCGATGAGGAAATACAAGCAAGGTATTCTGTGAAGCTTACTTTGCATGGATCTCAAATGAAAGACGTTCTTTATAAAGGCTAAGAACAGCAATATTAAAAGAGAAAGACAACTGGAGGCAGATTAAATTTGATACAGACTTATTTCTTCTTTTGATGAATTCTGATTTGCAGGGGTGAAGACTCGTATACATTATATAAAAGCATACTAGTTGTATAGAAGGGCAAAACTCAAAAAAACTTATTTTTTTATTCATTTTGTCTATCTTACAGTAGGTTCCAACTCTTACCTTCTTTTCTAGATATGCCTGCAAGTGGAATTGGGTTCACTGTAAAAGGCAGTCCTAAGGACTATCCCTAGTGTTGACACTCTTAGCTACTGAATTTGAACATTACTGGACAGTTTCAGACAGAATTGGAGCATGTGTTGGAATTTTCTGAATTCATTATCATTTTTCCTTCCAATTAGAAGATGGGTATGAGATTGTGTCTAAATGTCAAATTATATATCTCTCTAACATTCCACATGAAACTTCATATTCTCTATTAGCATTGTATAGATTTATGAGAGAATATCATTGTCTTTGCTCTGATTTCCAACTCACTAGCAGCATTATGTGCTGCTACTTATCTGAGCAGAAGGTCTGTCAAGCCACAAGGATATAAAGTTTCTTTAAAAATGCAGGCTCCTGAAGTATTTCACATCAGCCTGATACAGAACAGACATACTCCTTCCTTTAAAATAACACCATACCCATAAGAAAATGCCTTAGAAAGCAGAGTGACATATACTAAGACTTTTCTCTACATCTTTAGCAACAAATGAGAAGCAAAATTATGTGTCAGAGTGTACACAGCTCTGCACTGTGTTCCAGAGGAGAAAAGTGTGTTATCTTTCGGCCAACTAAATAATGGACCACAAATTATCAGTGGTTTTCTTCCGAATCAACACATGTGTTTTCTCACACTTTATAGCAAGCCACTCAATTGTTTTAAATGAGTTTCATTTTCACATTTTCACACTCCTGTCAAAAAACATTCAAAACTAAGGAACACTGCTCAAGTTCAGTGACATGAATGTATTTCCTACTTGCAATCAGAAAGAAGCTCAACTCTGCCTCCTGCAGCAGCAGCAATAAAATTAGAGATGAAATTCTGACTGCAGGAATTTCGCTGATGACAGTTAAGAAATTTTCAGATCATAGTTTGATACTATCATAGCTTGAAAAATACATCTTTTGTCCTTAAACAGTGCCTGGTTATTAAATACAGCTGTCCAAAGACAATATCTGGCTCTAGAATCATCTGAAATTCTGTTACCCACTTTATGTGTGACCTATTTCTTTGTGATCAGCAGTAGGGACAGGGCCCTGCCTCAGTGAAGTAACAGACTATTCCTTCTTAACCACTCGCCATCACCACTTACAGAACACTGACCTACAAAGACCTATTCTACCTGATCTAGTAGTAGAGTATTAAAAGAGAAACATTATAATTTGAAATAAGAATTAATAACTCTATAAATACACAATATTTGCATTTTGAGGGACTGCCTCTATGTCACTCCATAACAAAATTGAAATGCAAGGAAGATGCTTCCTTCTCACATGTAGACGAGCAGATAACATCCTATTAACTGAACCTAAAAAAATGGCAAATATTTTCTTCTGAATATCATCTTCCAAGTAAGTATTAGATCACATCAAAGAACAGGTAAAACTTCTCATGTGTTTTGGTATGTTTTCCTTCTTTCACAGCCCACATTGCAAAACAGTTCTGAATAAGCCTGTACATGTCCTGCTTCCTGTGTTATCTCTTGAATCAGAAAAAAGCCAGCCTCACAGAGGTGTTCTCAAACAGTCATGGAAACTCTGGAGACTCAGGGCAGCATTGCTTGCATATTACCTGATCACGATCACCTGCAAAGCAGCAGCTCTTCATAGTGCAGGAGTTGAAGTAGCCCTGGTTGTCAAACTGGAAGACAGGCAGGCGGCAGTGGATGTCGTAGAGCACCGGGGGCAGGCGCCGGCGCAGCGCCAGCAGCTGGGTGCCGTTACTGTTGAACCGGACGCTCATGGCACTCTGAAGGGAAAGGTTTCCACCATAGCGGAGCAGTGAACTGGGAAAAGACAAGTGGGGGCAGGTGAGATGGGCTGCACATATCAACTCAACTACTTAAAGACAGAACTCTCTTTAATCTTACTGAGGCATTTGAAACAAACAAGCCTAGTAAATTATAATCTTATTTAGTTTCTGCTTTAAAGCATCAATTTCTGAAAAATCTTCATATGAAACCGGAATGACAAGCTATCAAAATGGTATGACTAGTCTTCAGAACAGAAAAGTCAAAGACTGTAAGTAGTTTTGTTAATAACAAGTAACATTTCCTACATAGGAGCAAAGTTGGACAGATCACTTAGCCTTAAAAAAAGGCTGTCCTTTTACTTCTGGGATGTCTGCCTTTGAGACTGACCCTACCAGCACTCAGCCCTTTTTGTCAGCTGGTTCTTAGCAGGCAGTCTTTTACCCTTGCTCTGGCACCAGATGGCATTTTCTCCAAATGTAGACAGGCTGGCCATTCTCTCTCTTCTGCTTCTATTTATATCACTACAGGGCATCAGAGGATGTTTAAACTCCACAATCAGTTCCAGATGTCTTAAATAAAAGGACGTCTTACTAACATGTTATTGCAAGAAATGCTAAAATAAGTCACTTAGCTAATCTCAAACTAGCTTCATCTAAAAATACTGCCAAGTAGGCAAGACAATTATGTTATCACATGACATTATTACCTAAAACTCTCATGTGGCAGGATTAACTGGTTTCCTTGTCCCATATAAGGCTATATATTCAGAGCTGGAGTATTTGTATCCATTCTTATTGACATACACAAAACAAAACCAAAGGTTCACAAGTTTATAGACCCCCTCTTTTAAAAAGTAACAGAAATGGAGTTTGGTCCATAAAGGAACCTAATCAAAGCACACCTTAAATGCAGCTTGTACAAATTTTCTGTGCTTTTCAAAGACTTCATTCAATCTGTGTACTTGAAATGATTCTGTATACGGAAAGCGAGACAAAGATGGAAGACATTTTATCCGTTTTTTTGTTCAGTGATCACTGAAATCTCCCTAAACATTACTAGAGCTCATTATTTTGTTAACAGTTCTGTTTCGAGCAATAACCCTCAAATCTTGTTGAGAGCTGTGACTTTTATGCCCCTTCTGGACCAGAAAATGCATGCCAGCTCAGAATTCATAAATTCTAGAGGTAAGCTTATTCATAGATTTTAATGCATAATACTTTCTGATATAGCCCTTTGCCCCAACAAGCGTGAAGAAATGAGTCACTCCACATGGATGGGAAGCCACATTCCATGCAGGTCGACACATGCATCATTGCCTGAGATACCATAAAGTTAAAACACCATTGTTCCTAAGCTGGAGTCAAACAAAACCAACACAAAATATAAGACTCTGCATAATGAATAGCCTAGAAATAACCTGCTCTCACACACATACTCTCTTTGTGAACTGAACAGTCAAAGCCAGGGTGCCACAAAGGCACCAGAAGTCACATTTTCAAAGCCAGCTAACTAGTAAGTTCTTCAAGCCGCACCAAAATTTCAGAACACTTCCATCAGCGTGAACAGTCCTGGTGTCTCATGTTGTCCTCCTGCATGGCAAAGTCACCAAGTTTTGTCAATCATGTTCAACATATTTAAATAAAACATGAGAGAATTTAATACTAGAAAATGTAAGCTCAGAGACAAGGATTTAGGATCCCTCTCATCAGCCCTAGTTTTGGTTAATTGAGACCAATAAAGTACTTAGCTCAAAATACTCAGTCAGGCATTCGAAATCTAAACAAAACAAGATAACCAAAACACATACAACATTTTTGCCTCCCCCTCTTCTGATAGGTCTTAGAAAGCCATTTTTTTTTCTATGGAATTTTCCACTTCCTTAAAAAATACAAAAAAATAAGCTTAAATATCATAAATCCCCCAAAAATCCCAACCCAACCAAGAACTCAACACAAAAAAAAAGAGGCAGAAGAAACAACCCCAGATTTTTTTGGCTAAGAAAAGTAAATTTTTAATAAAAATATATGAGTTGTTCAACATGAATAAGAAGGCCATAACAAAACCAGACTTAATGTTTAGCTGCAGCCACTCTTGCACGAAGATTAAGCTTCTCTCCTGATTACCCGTTCTCCCCCTTAATCCAAATCACAACCCAGAATTCTTTCCTGTCTACAAGTGAGTGAGCCCACCAGATGCCCCATCCTTTCAAGTCTCCAAGAGAAGTTTCCATGGTTACTAGTATTATGCCCTGCCTGAAATAATTTGAGATTATATTTTATAGCAATAGGAGTGCAATATTAAACTGGCTTCCACTCAATTTACAGATGTTTCATTAAGCTCCTGTAGCAGTCAAAGGTACCAAAGCAAACACTCAGAATTGAATTCCATATTGTGTTGCTGTAACTTCAGTGTAACAAAGCTCCAAAAGAATGTTGTACTTCAGAAATTAAGGAAAGCAAGAGAGACTAGAACTTCAGAAAAAATTATCATATCCACACGTGAGAAGTCTAGAATTAAGGAGCTACGTAGTTAATACTCCTCAAAAGATCCACAGCTTTGCATACCTCAGACCGTAACTCCACACAATTCAGCCACACACACATGTAATGGAAATAAGCGCCTGTTGCAGTTATTTTTTTTAATTTGGCTCAAACAAAAAGAAAATAAAACCAAACAAAAAATTGGAACCCCCACACTCACAAAAAAAGCAGTGAGCTGGTTTGGCTGATACAGAAAGAAATACTAAAATAGCTGTTTGCCAATAGCTGTAAGAGTAATGACCTTCCCCACCTGCCTTAATTCTGGCCCCAAAAGTCTGACACTCTAGCTCCAAGAGCAGCATTTTGCTGTACTAATCACAAGCGGTTTTCTGTTTTCCCCACCCTGCTGTGTCCTGAGTGCTTCCTCTCTGCCTCTTTGAAAGGACTTGTTAAATTAACTGCACAGTGTTTTCCTTTAATGAACTCCAAAAAGAAGCAGCAGGTAGTCAGCTGGGGATGAAGTGAATAAACTGATACAAGCCCCCACGAAACATCCATTTCCTGATCCAGAGGAAAAATATTTGCTCTCTCTCTCTCCTCCCAGGAAAGAACATCTGAGAGATATGTTCACAAACAAGAGGGGGGGGATGTGTGTGGAGGGAGTGCAGCTCACGGCTCTATCTTGGTGGCAAAGCTGTTCACCTAGTTCACAAACAGACGACATGTAAAGGATTCGAGAAATTTCCTCTGCCTCATACTGCAGGCAGTGCACATGGTAGCAGTACTGAGAACTGAGGAACCCTAAGACTTCAGTAACTTCCATCATAAAATTGTGTTGATTCTACAACAACCATGATGGTTTTAGGAAAAAAATAATAATTGCCTGAGATGCCTTCTAGAGTATCCACCTCCATCAAAATTGCAGGAAAAAAACAGTCAGCCCTCTCCAAGAAAGAAGCCAGCAGAATTATTTTTTACAGTATTAAGCCACTACTAATACTTGTTAGTACTAAAGAGGATGTCTGAATCAAGAAGCTCTAAAGAACTCCAAACTATTCAGAATGACAACTTTTGCACTTTTTTTTTGGGGGGGGGTGTGGAGAGGGGAGAGGAAGAGAAGTTCTGTGTTTAAGCATGTTCAAATGACTATATTGCCTTTCTCAGTTGCACCAGGGTGTTGCTCTGTACGTTTAGTCAGCGTACTTTTGGATTTTTTCACACAGGTTTATGTGGGGCAGTGTAGACTTGTTTGGATACGTTGCTCACGTTAGAGCTGCCACTTCTGCCTGCCCCTTACTGCATCTACTAACAAAGGAGTTCCAGAGGCAGCACCCTCTTGCAGTTACTAAAAAGTTCACTGATGCATCATGCCAGAAGCAATACTCTCATCTTGAAGACATAGACCATGACAACTACTGAGAAATCTGAAGGCAATACTAAAAGGACACTTCTGAACAAGAAGAGTGCTCTTTCTGCCAGAGGCATTATTTTTATGAGTCCAAAGCCAGACTACTCGGATTTACTCTGCTTCCAAATTTGGCTCACTCAGACAGCTGTGGAATGCTGATGTTGCCTACCAGCTCTGGAAGCAATATAGAGAGACACACATGCACTTCTGAGTTTTTAAAAAAGTCATATTGTATGATTAAGAGAAATATTTAGTTCACAGATGGAACACTGCAATCCAAACTCACATGCTGGAGCTGGAGAGAGGCTGAGGAGGGAGAGAATGGACAATTATACGCAATATGGTCATTTCTGTAGCTGGATACACTGCACACAGGCAGCAGGCAAGGCTAACTAAATACCAGCTCAGCCAAACAATGGAAGGCTTTGAATCCACCAGTAGCACCACAAACGTAAATAATTTGGTTTTACTGGCAGTTAGCAGGGTAAGGGAAGGAGCAGTATCACTGCGTTGCAGTACAGACACTGTGCTTGGGACAGGGGTGTCATTTAGGAAAAGAAATGAATTAAGCAAGGGAAGAGTATTGGTACCACAAACAGCAGCGAGTGAGACTAACTTAATGAAAGAATGACCTTAAAAGGAAAGAATGAACTGAATGCTCGTAACTAATACACACCATTGCATACAACTGTGTTTGTCAGCAATTCTGTAACCACAAAATTGAGAAACTTCTAACTGTGCAAAAAAATAACTGGAATGAAACTTGGCAAACAGAATTTTGTCCTGGAAAACTGCAGAAAAGTTTGGGGGTTTATTTGCAAGAAAATGATTCTGTGTTTAAAAGGACACTATTCATATATAGTCTGAAGCAAGCACAGAGCCAAATTAACCAATAACAGAAAAGTCAGCACAATATCAATAATAAATGCAAAACTTTCTAAAGTAGATTATGATTCTCAGAAATCTCGAGATAGACACAATTTATCTGCTTTTCAAAGAAACTAAGTGCACAGCAATTCACTCTAAGCATTGCAAGTGTTAACAAATGTGAAGGAAGTCCATCAGTGTCTGAAGATTAGCAGGTACACAAGCCATATTCAAGATTTCATTATTTTTCCGAAACAGGGTCATTTTTCTAAATTCTATCATCACTACTTCTGATAATCTTACTACCTTTACAAGACCACTTTTACCTAACTGTCTCCAAGAATCCTGACCTGGAAGTAAGGGGTATTTGCTTGGATTTATTTGGTTATTAAACAATAACCAAATAAAATAAAGGCTGTGTATTGTTAGCAAAATTAAACATCTTTTCTTTTTGAAGGAAAGCAAGTACAATTAAAATCAACTCCACCCACCAAGATAAGAAAAGGACAGAATTCAGGCCGAAGATTCTGCATGTTCAAGAATGTGACATTTCTTTACTGTTTAGTTTTAGGATCAGAAACATATAAACTAGTCCAGAAAGAATCTCCCAAACAGTAATGGACTTTCATGCATGGCAAACCCTAAGGTGAATAAAAGCTTTGCTGTTCCCTCCAAGTCACGAGAGCAATATTTTAATTTCTTTTAGTAACTGAGATTCCTATCTCATAACAGACTTCAGAAACTGGAGCCTTAAAAGCATCAAACATCACCATTTATGTACCCAGAGCAATGTAACAGCAAAGGCTTCCCTTACGATCTAATTGAATCACTGGATGAAAATGTTGCTACATCAGTGATCTCAGGCAGTTCTCCAGAAAGCATTATGATTTCCTGTATTCTGCCTTTCGTCACAGGAAAACAACTCAGGAATTTCAGTACTCTGAGGAAGATGGCAAGAGCAGAGGTATAAGGTATACTAAACTCTCCACCTCATCTGGATTACTTTTATCCTGTCAGGATTTAAGGTTACTTCTGCCTTTACAAAGACTGAACAGTAGTGAATGACAACAAGCAAAAAAAAAAAAACCCCAAAAACCCCTGTTTGTTTGAATGTTTCACATCGTCCTCCAGCTCTAGCCAAGGTTTGGTCTTATTACAGACCTGTTTCCCAAACATTCCTGCCCTAGGCTTGCCGTCACTACAGATCTGCGGGTCAGCAGGTACAAGAGTGTCCTATTCTCACTCTCTGCTTGAATCATGTAGGCGCTACTATAACATAAGTAATAAATAAGATCTAGTAAGCAGACAATTAGTTTTTCAGGAAAAAAACCCAAAATCTCAAAGAACAAAAACCAAAAGCCCAACTAAACAACAACAAAATTTAATCAGATTTAAAAAAAAGAAACTAGAGAATACAATACAACTGTCCAACAGCCACAAACAAACTAGCTGAAACACCTGATCATTTCCATCCTTTTCTAATCCCTAAATTCTCTAGTCAGAGTCCATTATTCAGCCTGTTCAGAAATAGCATCTTGTAGGATGGAGTACAGACTGTGACAGAGAACACTGCTCAGCTAAATCCAGCAAAACACAAAGGAACAGGTTCCATCAGATAACCAGATAGAGAAGATGCAAATACAGCTAGACATGGCATGGGAACATGACCTTTAGGCCAAATAAAGGAGCAGGGTGTTCCCAAAACCAAGCATTCACCAAAGTCATTACAACACAAAGAACATGGATATCAGAGAATGTTACCTTAGAAAAGTAATCTGAGTGTAAAAGTTGGCAATTCCTCCTGAAGAATAAAGCCATTTTCACACCTTATGCAAAATCAGTCATGTGTCAGTACTGCAGTCCTACAATACATGTTTCCTACACATTTCTGTGCTGCAATTGTTGTCTTGCATTAGGAAGCTGAGTAACATCAGCCACAGATTTGTTCTCTTATCCAATAATATATATACACTCACTTCTCTGCTTTTTCTATGAAGCTGCAGGAATTTTTAATTTACAAAAACGACACAAGCAGAAATTAAAGAAAATAGCATCAAGAAGAAAGTAGGCCTTTCTTTTGACAGGAAAATTGGCAAGATCCAAAATGCTCCTGCAGTAGAAGAGTCCAGTCTTGAACTAGTAAAGTTTCTGCCTCTATTAAGTAAAAGATTAATATAAATTTTCACCTAAACCTAAGTGAATGCAACTGCAGACATAACTTCAGACTCATCAGGTTGGTTCCACCACTGTTTCCCCGGACTGATATTTCAAAGACCTATTCCCTTCTCTTACAATAGGATTAAACTAATATTTCAGATGTTCTCCTAGTAAATGCACTAAGAGGATCGCTCCTTTGATTTCAGTCATCAATATTTTTTTTAAATTTTCCTTTCTCCTTTTTTTCTTTTTAGACAAAAAAAGATTGGTTTTTTTTTTTAAATTCCCTCCATATTAAATAGAGGTATAGAGGTGATTAGGGAAAGACTTAAAATGATTACTTCCTTAAGAAAGCCATCTACAAAAACCCATTCAATCTGAGCTTCTTTGAACAACAGATTATAATTTTAAAATTTGCATTACAAGGACAATAATTTGCACTTTAAATTCTTGTTTTAGAAAGACCTGGGTGCTAAAGTATTTCAAGCTAACAAAAAGATTAAGCACCATGAGGCTTTTGAAGTAGCCAGTTTTCTCCTTTCTTGGTACAGGAAAAACCAAGGGCAAGAAAGGTCAACCAACAGACTTAACCCACACTGTGAAACAAGACCGGGTTTCCTGACTTCTTGTTTACAGTTACACACAATGTTGAATATCTAAAACCTGAATAGCTCCTCTGCTTGTAAGAGCAAGCTGGATCCCACAGAGCACAGGGACAGTATTGAGCTTAAAGTGCCTGCAAGAACCAAGAGTGCTAATGTGAAGATGCTGATAGGTGTGAAAAAGTTTCATCTTCAAATCAGAAAATCTCTGTGCTTATGATGGAGGGCAATCAAGACAGGAGAGGCTTAACAGAAGAATGATCATAGTCTTATCTGAGAACAACAAAGAATTAAAAGCTGAGCTACTAAGAACACTCTTTTTTATTATACAGTTTGAACCTCGGTTCTCCAAAGTTCAATTGTGTGTCTGATCAACAAATCCTGGGATCCTAGAGGAAAGTTAAAAATCTTTCTAAATACACTTCACTCCAGCCCAAACAGAGAGAAAGCTAAACTAAACCCTCTATCCCAAGAGGGCTGACAAGGTCATGCATAAAGCAGGACTGAAATGAAATATGGAGTGTGTACATCTAAAACAGAAGCAAAGTGAGAGGGCCCTTCCTATGGTACTGTAGGAACACAACAAGGACAAGGCATAAGGGTGGGAAAGAGAGACTACAGCACCTGTTTCACACACTTAAATACCAGGTAGTATTTGGTAGACTTGCACGCTTAATATCTATTTCCAGACTACCTATTAGGTGATGCTCACACCAGCAACAGAAATTACTGCTTCAGAATAAAAAAAATTATTTAACAGTAAATTCACTGATTTACATATTTCACAACTTTAGGCTGAACTCCTGTCTTTACAGAAAAAAAAGATAAAGAAAAAAGCATCAACTGACTGAAGATGACAACCACAAAGAAAAGTCTCCACGTGCAGGAAAGTCATCAACATAACTAAAGCCTTGATAAGTGTCACTATCTCTCCTTGCCCAAAGTCAAAAAAGCCTCATTTCAAGTACTCCCTTTTTTGTTTCAGTGAGAAGAAAGAAGGAAAGGCAGAGGAAACTACCTTAGATATTTCTAATTTTAAATAGATGGTTGATTTTGGCTAAATTTGTGGCAAATATTTTGGAGATTTATGTTCATAACGAGGAAATGAAAGCCAAAAGCCATCCAAAAAGTACTACTCCCCTAGATGCCATTTCTATTCAAATGTTCTGCAACACATCCCAAAGATTTCCAGAAAAATTCAATCCCGTGAACTTAAGCAATAGTCAGTTCACTTTCTACCACATTAAAGGGAACTTTTGAGAAATAATGGAAGACAAATAGGGGGAAAAGTATCTACAATTAGGTTCTGTGTAATTTGGGGCAAATATGGCAAGTTGGATCTATTTAGGTGATCTTCAAATTCTAGGCTGAAAAACGGATCAGTTGAGCTGCCTCAGTAACACAGAAGTGTAACATATGAGGATGGTACATGTGTGGGATGAGCTCTATTTCCTGAGCTGCAAGAAGTTATTTGAACTATTTGAGGTGGTGTGGTTGACCCATATTGGTGAGTCCCAAAATAGCACTTAAAATTTCTTATTGTATTTGTATTTGTTATAGTTGTAGCCTAACAGTTTCGATTACTTTAAGCAGCAAGCAGCATCAAGTAAGTCAAAATTCACAACAAATTATTCCACTGAGAAGAGAAAGAAATGATAAGCCTGACAATGAACAAGTGGTTGCCAAGATACACACATTTCTCCTGCAGTCCTTAATACAGTGCTCTGCTCAGAGCAGGACTGACAAAGGTCTCCAAACAGAGACATGCAGCACACTTTGTTGCACTGAAATAATTGAAACAGGTATTTGCCAATTCAATGATGTAGTGAACTGTTCCACCTGCTTTGGGGGGGGGGGCTTTGGGTATCCCAAGTGATGACAATCGGAAGCTTCTTTCCTTTACATGAAAAGTCAAAATGCAAAACAGTCAGAGTAAAAGCTTAAATATCCACATAATACAGATTCTACATGATGAAAATTCCAAATCCACCAGCACTAGGTGGTGGATTTTAAGGAAATCCACCTTAAGATGGATTTTAAGGAAAGAGCCTTGAACCTCAGTAAGCTCTCTGTTAGAAGTAAACCCTGTGGTTGGCTCCTGAATTAATATCCCAACACAACCACCACCAACAGTGGATCCCTCACACTTGCAGAAGCCCAGTATTTCATCCAACATATCAGACATCTTGGTAACACACACATAAAAGAAGCCAACAGTTACTTTGTTGAGTGAACTCAGGAAGGAAAGCTAGAAAGGATAAAAACTCACCACATGTGTGAGCATTTCTCAGAAAAAAGCTGCCATCTCTGTTCTTCTGGTGTGATCTTTAAGGACTAAATACCTTGAAGGTATGACCCTAGAAACTAAAATTGGCAACCACTGGAGACCTCAATCTGTGGACTTTTACTCAGTTATGATGTTGTAGAATACCTTCAACATCACCACACAGGTTTTCTGAAGTCCTCTCTATGCAACAGGTTACAAATATCACATGTGGTACAGACAGAGTTGCAAATACTCCTCATCTCCCTTTCTTCCCTTTCCCTTGCACATCCACTCATTAAAAATAAACCCTAATAGAATTAACTATGCTTTTATTCAGAGGTAATACTCAGTCCTCTCTTGGAAAGCTGGTCTATTCGACATGCATTTAACTAAAGTATGAAGAACTATTCTCAAATTTTCTGTAGTTCTGGCAGCTACCACTCCTGTTTTGATACTGAGAGAGACCTCATAAACCTGAAACCTAGCTTTTCCAACTAGATGTCAATCAAATACCACCTGCAAGTTTTCTATGTCCAACAGTGTTTTCCTCTTGCTATCAGACCGCTGATACAAAACCAAAAAAAGTAATACTCATCAGGTCTTTGAAAGGCTGGGAACTAAATAAAGTAAGAGAAACTACAAGTCAAAGCAATCAGGAACCAAGAACTGGATTTTCAAAAGAATTGTGATTTCCAATACATGTGGACCAGAAGTTATGGATTTAATAGATTGTTTTGAGAGTTGGATTGTGTTTACTTGCAGCACAATGACTAAGCTGAACACTAGTAATTAGCACTTGATAGAAAAGCTCTGCTCAAGACAGACTTTAGGAAATGCAGTCAGTTCAAGACCAGCAGCACAGTGCAGCCACACCTTCAAAGTCCTCCACATATTGGCAAGATCGACATACCTGAACATTCATAAAACTGATAAGAAGAGTCCTCTTTCAAGATCACCCTGAATCTAATTCGTTTACTACAGGGAAGAAATTTCTATATCTCTATATTTTGCTTACTGTTTAACGAGCTAATCACCAGATGATTCACTAATCTCTAACAACACGTATTTCTTGTCCACAACTTCGGAGTTTGCTTCTCTAAATTCTCAGAGCAGGAGGCAGATTTAATGTTAATTTCAAGCACACTAAGAAAGACTTCTTGATTGGTGTTGAGATACAAATATTCATTTAATGTGAGCTAAAAAAGTTTGTTGAAGTGGACTCTGAACTACAGTTACTTGTCAGCCAAGACAAAGAAAGAAATTGAAGCTGAAATAATGTTCCTTTTGGATTTATCTGTAAGGACTTGATGGAAGACACCAAAACTGACATTCCTTTAACTTGGGCTTATTATGATTTGTATGTTCCAAAAAGAAATTAGCTTTTAAAATATGCTGTAAGGATTACAATCACCAAGGAATACCAGACTTGCCCTGTTACTCAAGGATTTTTTAAACTCATCATTGGGGTCTTTTGAGTACATGGATTTGTAACTGTGTAGACAGCATAAATCTCCTGAACTTTCAGAAGAATCTTAGAAAGGTCTATGGTGTGTAAGCATTTCTACCTCACTCAGAGTTGAAACCAGTACTTGAACAGAGGGAACAAATGTGTTTCCAGATCCCAAAACTAAAGTCTGGGGTTCTGGAACAGTGTTTTACTCCACAAACACAAAAAGTCAAATGACAAAAAGAAAAACTCTCTGCTTATAGTTTATTCTTATGAAACATGCAGCCTTGGAAGGCAAATAATCCCTGGCTTTGGTCAGGTTCCACTTCTACTTTGTAAAAAACTTGTAAAGAACATGCTGAGGAGGCAAAAAAGGGGAAGGTTAGTGCAGCAAAAGAAACCAAAGCAAGTGAAACAGAATGAGCAGAATGCCACAATCAGCTGAACATATCTAATAGTTCACTGCTCCTCAAATGAGGACGTGTTTCCTTCTATGTCCCCTTCTCAGCCTTACAGGCCTTACTCTCTCTTCTCAATGATTTACAGTTGCCTTGACTCTCCCTGAACCAAGTTCAGCTTGCTAGGGCATAAGAAAGCTACAAAGCCTTTCCAGCTTAGTTTTCTAACCTCTAGACGTGATGAGTTGGCTCAAAAAAACAGGTCAAACACATAACTATGCAACAGACACAGGAATGAGGGCCTGGTAGTTTTAAGAGTTTTAGATAAGCCCTCTCAGACTCACCTAAAATACCCCAAGATATGTATTTATGACACTAGACATAGCATTTTAACCCTTTAACTGGACACATCAATGGATCACAGTGTGCATAAAATACTGGTTCAATGCTTCCATCACAAGCAGAACACACTTCTGTGAATGGCCTTTTTGCAGCATGAAGATTAAAAATACGTGACAGTCACTAACAGGACAATCCAATATAATTTTGATCTCAAAAACTTCCACATAAGTTGATGTCAGTGGTGCATAACGGGGAACATAGGAAAAGAAAGCATTAAGGGGACAACGATAATATTTTCTTAAGGGAAAAAGCAGTTTATTTCAGTAAAAAGAAGGAGATGGTCATGGAGCTGCATGGAAAAAGAGAAGGGAGAACATGAATACCTAACAACAGCTGAAGTTGCATAGTCTTTGCTTGAAATATATATGTACTCTAACTTGCTGAGTTCCCCCAGAAATTCTGTAACAATATTTGTAATTGATATTTTATAGTAAATAATTTAAGAAGCACAGACCTCCCTTTTAAAATTTTCTTTAAAAAAGGCACAGCTTCCAGACCCCATCTAGTGGTGTGAATGCCTTACAGCAGTCTCCTCAACCAAAACCACATTTAAAGCTTTTCAATGCACAGTTTTTTTAAAAAAAACAATACAGATGGTTTCAGTTTAACGTCCACCTGAAGGAATATCAATACTTACACATTCTAAAAATAGAAAAATAAGATTTCCAAAATCACTGGTCAGTTTATAATAATAGAATTATATTAGTTCTATATTTATAACACTTCATATGCTGTTTTTGAGGAGTCAGCCCACCACATCCAGATCTTATTAGTGTACTGGGTAGAAGGAGAGCATCTCAATTGCTGCATTAAATCCGAGACAGAAGAGATATCAAGCTGTGAATGAACTTTGGGAAAAAGCAAAATGAATCCGCCTCTGTATTCTGACTCAGTCAGCAAGACTAATCAAATTATGATTATTTGAAGTGAGCTAAACTTTCCACAATTCAGAGCTGTACAACTGTCTCTAAATTTCTACATCCATGCCAAGAAATGCTGGCTTTTCAATCACCTCCTTCACTGTAGTAGCCAAGCATAAAGCACTCCCAGCTTCCCATTAGAAAGTTAACCAATTCCACAGTGTATGAATAAAATCTATTCATAATCACAATGTTTTTCCTGGCCTAAAAGTATTCAATTTAAAATTTTTAGGGGTGTTTAATGTTGCCTGACTAAAGAAGTGTACAAACCCAACTTTCCTGGCTGGAAGCATGCAACAGCAAGCTGAGACAAATTCTCCCATAACCCAACTGGAGAAGAGCCATGTATTTCAGAGAAAAATACTTCTGTAAAGATCCTCAGATTTTCTGGAGAAAGAAGTAGATACAGCTCATTTGTTCCTGTCAAGCAATGAAATCTATATCTGAATTCTCTAACCTACAAGGACATCACTGCTCTGTTCAGTGTTTTGAAAATGTAGAGCTATTAGTTTAAAACTACACAGTTAGCCATATTCCACTGACTGACATACAAGTTTAGAAGTTAACAGCAAATCTCCCAATTTCTGATAGTCTATTATCGAGCTGAACAGCATCAAAGAAAAACTATACCTCCCCTGAGAAGCCTCAACTGATTAAAACTAGCAATTCAGCATCAAGCCTGATCCCCTCCAAATGAGTAAAGGCCAGCCAAATCCTGTGAGTTTTATCAAACCTCACCTATATCTGTAAATAGTCTCAATACACACAGTTATGTTGGCTGAAATACGTGTTATGCGAAGGTATCGGTAACTACAGTACTGCTACTGGCCAAAGACAGCTAGTCTTTGGAATTCCAAGCTTTTCACTTGCTGGATTTTGCAGACAAACAGCAGCAAGATTCCCCAGAGCAGCCTCCAGTTATGAAGCAAAAAGTAGTGCCTGCATCATCTAACTCTGCCTCCATCTGAGAACTGACAGTAGTTGGGGAAATGAGTTTTACAGGAAGTGTTATACCAGCAGCAAGTTATTAACTACATGTACTTATTTCCCAGGTCCCATATTGGAAGAGTGCTGTGGTCCAGCTTAACCCACTGGAAGTTAAAATTTTGGCAATCCACAGCAAACATTTAAAAGTATCTACACTTCTTCCCCTTCTTTCTACCCATTCAACCTCTAACGAAAACCCCACTACCATACAATGTGACAAAACAGCCAAAGTTTAACTGCTCTAGAACTTTCTATTAGCACCACAGGTGGATTGATAGGACTGAAAAACTTCCACAATGGCCCCAGTGTTATGATGGGCTACATCAATACTGAGGGAAAGGAGGAATTTCCCTTGATGGCTTAAGGCATAAAAATCCCTCACAGATGAAAGTCGTGTGCAGCAATGTAAATAAAAAATGTGGACTAGGGAAGAAATAGACAGATCTAGCAATTTTTTACTGTAGTTATTTATATATTGTTGTGCTATTCAACAATCGCAGTGAAGATTCAACAATCAAATACTTCTAAATCATGTCCCTGAAAAATCTCTATTCCTCCATCCTTCCTACACTTCAGGAAGTAATACATTTTCTTGGATACTAAAGACAGTATAAAAAAAAGCTGCAAACATGTAGGGAAGCAAGCATTTTTACCAGACTTAGCAGACTTTTTTTGACAATGAGGAAAGCATCTGATGCAGTAGCTCTCCTTTGCTGTGCTAATGGCATGCTTACAAGGGCAGCTTCCTGTTTATCCCTAGATTATGGAGAATTTCAGGGCTCCCATTCTGCCTATAAAACTCACCAACCAAAGTGCTTTTGGCACACGTCTTACCTGCAACTACAGCAACCTTTATTATTAATAAGAACATGGAAAATATTCACAAACTCCCGCACATACCAACTTTGGTTTTATGCAACCTTGAAAGTTTTATGCAGTATGTACCGCAAGTACTTACAGCATTATGTGGATTACTTTATCTTTAACAAGAACTATTTTTTCCTTCTGATAATTAAGTGTATTTTCCCAAGAAGAAACTGTAACAAACTAAAACACACAGATAGATGTGTAAATTCTGGCTTCCACTTCCTCACCAGAGTGAGGATTGTATCTTTACTGGTCTAAAATTAACACATTTCTTTTCCTCGTATGACAAAGTGAACTGTCATAAATCCATTTAAAAAACAAGTTCCAGCTTTCTAGATTAGCAAATTAGATCTACAGAGACACGTAGAAGTTTTGTCAAATGCTCTGTTCCTTTAAAAAGAGTGAAAATCCAGCTTAATTTGTTTAAATATGAGAGACTCTGACTTTGGCAGCCCACTAGTAGGACACAGATCATTCTGAAGAGTCCTCTTTCCTGAGAACTTCATGGGGAAAAAATCTGCAGTGGCAGCACAGCTCTTTAGAGCCATTTTTTTTTCCTAAACCAAGCATACCCTTCTCACAGTGTTTTGGACACAACTCTGATCAAGCAAAGGAGGAGACCTAATGGCTGTCCCAGAAAAATGGTAGCTGAAGACTTAACACCTGCATTCATTCATGTTACAGCTGACATCCAGCCAGACTTAATCCACCACAGATTTTTATGATGGAAAAATAAACATTCGAAATCTGAAAGACTGAAAAAGCTTAATCTCTCATGCATGCCAAAGTCTGCTATCAGACATTGCATGCATCCACTTTAGAACCCAGTCTAACCATATTTCAGGCTGCAACCTAATTCTCTTAACTTGTTTTTAACTCTATGCAAATCTGGAAGCACATTCTGCAGGCAAATGATTATACAGATGTCTGTGTCACTCAGGATGTCACATTAAACTCATAAGCACTGAGTAAAAACCTGCCTTGACCACACTCTCTAGTCAGCCACAAAAAACTGAGCTGGGCAGGAAAAACAAACTGCAAACCAGGCAGTGCCCACCACAGCTGCTTCCAGTAGTGCTTCTTACCAAGACAGTGCTAAATATAATGATGAGAACTTGACAGAGCAATCCAAGTTAATCTGCAATGGTGAAGCCAGGTAGGCTTTGAAAAAAATCACTTACCTTAACACTGAAGATCTAATCCCATTTTAAATCAAATTAGATCATAAGTATGAAGAAAAATATTATTATGCAAAATAACTGATTACCAACATTGCTGTGAACTTTATTCTGCATCTTTTCTTGCTACCACATGTACTGAATTTTTTTTTAAAGCAGCATGCCATCATGTCCCAGGGGAAAGAAATAGCACAGCATAAAACAAGGACAGCCAGATCATACCTTTGAGGTTTACGAATATCCCAGAGTCCCACACCTTCTTTAGAGTTGGCAGTTGCCAGTAATCTGGGTTCTACTGGATTAAACATCACACTGTGAAAGGCTGATGGATAGTGTGCCAAGCAGAAGGGCTCTGTTGAAAAAGTTGAAATTTCAGACTTAAGAACAATGCATTCAACTGTTTGATGCAAGGAGTTTGGCAGCTGAATATGAAAATAGCATAACAAGATCTGAAGATATGGAGACATGTTCAAACCACTTCTCAAGCTGACGCATCCAAAGCAATATAAAACCTGAAGTTTTAAAATCCACCCACGTTTACATTAATTCTGTCTAAATATGGAAAAGGACACATACTGAATTTCAAGACATAATTTTCTTTATGGAAGGTTATCAGAGTTTAAAACTAGCTATTCAAAGATCAAATACTTGAATCATCTTAAGGTTCATGACCAAATGCTCATCTGATAAGGACTATACATGGAGGGGCTTCCGAAAGCTTCCTAGTGATATATCCCTGAGAGCTTCCACAGTCGCTGCTGATTACCCAAACCATAAATGTAGCAGCAATTGCTTGTAATACAAGAAGTGAAATAAGTTTGTATGAAACTGCTAACCCTGGGAAAAAGAAGCCTACCACCTCTTAAGTGCTGTACAAGCAGACAAGAAGGGTGTTCCTCTTGCATTAAAAAAAAAAAATATTAACAGTTAGCTCTTGCTGTTCACACACAGAGTAGAAAACATGCTCATTCAGACCCTCTCTCTCATAAGACTGTGTTTGGACTGCTACTCTGCCTTATTTATTCCATCAAAACACTATTTCCATGAAGAGTGGGGAAAAGCCTTGACTCTGTTACCTTCTCTCTGTTTCTGTGAGCTTACAGCTTTAGGCACAGTCTAATTCTCTTCCTTGTTTGTATCTTCTGTGGCATGCTGCCACTCTTTCAATCAACTAAGAAACCAGAATCAATCCCTATTTTTAGCCAGGGATTTGGCCAGATTTTCCCATTCACTCTCTGCTCTAGTGCGACTCCTGTGTCACTCACGTGCTTGGGAAGTAGTTATTGTCCCTATCTGAGCCACCAAGTGCAGCACTCAGAGTCCCACAAGCACCACTGGAGCTATGTCATTTTCTTTCCTCATTTCCCTCATTACCACATATAAAACATGGTTAAGCAGGCAATCCTCTCAAATTCCCCATACCTTATGAAACGACTGCCTATAAAGCAAATGACACAGAATTAACATTCACTTGTCATGTCTGTACCCTCCCCTCATGCTCTATTACAAGTTTTTTCATCAGGGATTTTCCTTTTTAGTGTTTCTTTAGCAGTGATGGAAACAAAGATCTCTGACCACAGATGAAGCTCCATGGTGCTCTTCATTGTCATAAGAGTCAAAAGTAAAAAGAAGAAAAGAAGCTAACTTTTGTTCTGCCAGTCTGCCCAAATGCTTTAGAAATTTCTCTTGGTCTGCCATCAGCTCTAAATAATGTTTAACACCAAAACTGACCTTCTATGTTTGCATCATCAAATCAGAATCCTGCTGGGACATAAAAGGCTGTGTTATTAAAATGGCAGCCCCCACTGAGAAGCAAAGGCCTGCATCAGCTGAATGGAGAGACAAATATCAGATTCCCAAACAAAGGAGCTGGGTTTTAAATAAACTTTCAATTTGTGTATATTTCCTTAGTCAAATCATTGTCACTAATTGCTGGTGCTTTCCTCAACACCTTTATTATAAATAGATTGGCACCATGGTTTTCTTCGAAGATATCAAAAGTTGTCTTTCAGCCTGTCAAAGAGAGATTACAGGAGCTAAACTAATGAGGCACTAAGTCATTTTAATGAAAAGTAGGGGGATTACTTTTCTATTGTTCCTTACGCTCATTCACAATTGTAGCTCTTATACACTGGAGTATGAACATGTTTCTGAAGGGAGCATCTCAACACCATCTTTAATAAAAATTTTAAGTAGTCATTTAAGACAGTAACAGAACTGTAAAGACCAGGGTTTCCCAATCACTGGCAAAAGAATTATACCTCACTTTTATCCTTCTCAAAGACTCACCATCATGACTGTCCCAGATAAACATAACTTTTCTCTTCCTTGCCTTGCATGAATTCTTCCTAAATCAATTCTATTTTCTTTCTAGAGACCTTACCTCCATGGGAAGACTCTCGAATGTCCCAGATAAGAACCCGGCCATCATCTGATGAGCTAGCAAAGATGTTGTCATTTACTGGGCTCACTGAGAGGCCATACACTGCATCTTCATGGGCAAACACATCCAAGGTCTCAGTGCTGGAAAAGAGACACAACATTATCATTCCTCCTTCTTTCACTATTGCTTTATAAAGCAAAGTATATACTGCTTTATCTACCTAGTAATACTTTGTGACAAAGTTTCTGTAATTTCATAAGAAGACCCTTGTGTTTAATTAGAGTGAAAAACAAAATCGCATGTACACTGACTTCATGCTATGAGGAAAAGAATCTCTCAAACTAAAATCCAAACATTAAAAACTTCAGATACTGCAAAATGCTATGGAACACATGATGCATTAAATTTAAGTTTGGGAGGATGTAATGGGAGAGGGAAAGAAGCCTTCGGAGCTCTGGAGTAAATTTTTACTACTTAATGTAAAAAAGGAAAACAAGACAGAAGTTCATTCTTTAATACAGGTTTCTGTTTTGTCCAAAAGTTCAATTGAAGCTCACATAAGAGCAACTTTCCAGATGGCTTTCTCAGTAAGTTTTCTTTGTTTTTCAGGATAGACCAGACCTATATTTTTCCATGTGGAAAGAACAGCAAAGAAACAACAAAATAAAAATTATTCGCCCAAAAGTATATTGGGATTTCAGCTGCTTCACAGCTATAAAAAAAAGAAAAAGCACATTCTATATTCTTTTCTCAATGTTTTAGATCATCGAAAGAGCTGGAATAGTGGTATCTAGCAGTCAAAAACTGAAATACTAAATCAGAAGATCCTGCTTTATTTCTTTTTAAAAACCCTTTTATTTCTTTAGGGAATAAACTTTATATACAAACCCTATATCTCATGGAAGCTGCACCAAAGAGATCCCAAATAAAATCAGCATTTTGCTCTCATGGCAATGGATGTTCTTAGTGGCAGATCTACTAACTGTGTCTCAGGGATTATTAATAAAAAAGGGGAAAAAAGCACTAACAGAAAAAGCCATTTAAAGTTACAGAAAAGCAGCTGACAGACCAAGTGTTATCATTAAAAAGAGATTAACTTTCCATAGAAATCAATCAGAATTCAGTCTACTAAGGTTTCTTTTAGAAGACCATACAAAATAGCCTTAGAGGAAGGAATTCTGTATGGATTACAACGAGACTTAGCATACCTAAAAAAAAAACAAAAAAAAACCTGATAACAAAAGCACATTAAAAGTATGCAAATATCAAAAAGACTTGTCAAAACACCTAAACAAGGCACAGAGAAAAAAACATGTTATATTGAAAAGTTAAAATGGCAAACAAACAAAAACCCAAAATTCAACCAAACAAACAAAAAAAAAAACAAAACCCAAACACTAAACAACACAATATTCCTGAGAAACCATCAGAACAGAAGACAGTTACTTTTACCCAGTTTGTATGTAAGATTTATGCAAGAAGCAGACATAAGGCATGATGAAGACAGATATACACTAAACAATTAAATGCAAAAGGCTTTGGACAAACACATCAAGAAATATGTCCATATTATATTCAGGAAACTCAACGAAATGTAAGGTTCTATATTTCTCCGTTCTTACATATATCTCTTCCTGGTTTTTCTTTATTTTCTTGAGTTCATGTTAAATGAATAGTCAACACTTAAATCTGTAGAAGTTACTATTAGTACAGACAAAATTTTAAAGTTTTTTTTACTTCAAGAGCAGTAACCTCAGTAGATATGATATCTAAAGAAGTCAAATTCAATATATTACCACTATTGTATTAATTATACTTCTAACAGCCTAATCTTGATGTAGCTCAACAAAGCCTAATTCCCAACTGTTTTGCAGTTCTGGTAGAAAGTAAGTATCAAAAGCAATATTCTCCATGTTAATGTGGAGAGTCAGGCAGCGGCATCCAAAGTTTTAAAAGGAAGTTAGGTAGGCCAAGCACTAGCCATCTTAAACACAAGTCAGGTGAGTCTGTTGAAAAACAAGAAGTCTGTATGTGCCAACAGTTGTTTATGTGCCAGAATAATCTACTCAGAACCTACTGTGCTGTCTGCAGGAGAGCATATATATTTAATAAGCATTCTCTTTCCTGAGGTCAAAATAATACAGAATCCAAGCGCTGAAAAAGAAAATGGGGTGATGGGGAATACTTCATTCCAATTATGAATTTAAATAAATAAAAAGCAAATTTCAGTATTAAAACACTTTTCTCCTAAACCATTAATTTAAAACAGGAAATGCCTCCAGTTAGTTGACATTAAAGGAGTTCTTGAAGCAGTGGAAACACAAATAGTGTATTTACCTTTCAACGTCATGGAGTATAACTTGCTCATCATTGCCTAAGAAGAGAAATATAAGCAATTAACACCATGTTCTAGTGATTAAAAAGCATTATGGTGAAAAAAACCCCAAATCACCTTTTAAAAAAAACCTACGATTTCAAAACCAATATTGAAACAGAGAAGATTAGCTCAGTTGCCACATGGTCACCCTCTGCTCCATTATATGAAAGATTCCATGTGATATTGCCAGCCATGACCAAAAGCACCAACCTGTTTCATCTGCTACTGCTCAACAAATAATTCTATTTAAAATATGCTACTTATCATTCTTTTTACAGTTTGAGCTTAAGTTTTGGGAAATTTGCAATAAAGACTATTACATGAAGCAGCAGAACACTTTAAACTGATGAAAATACATCTTTCTTCCTGCTCAAAGGATGCTCCATAAAAAGACTGTGGAAGGCAAAAAGAGATATCATAAATCAATTGCATGTGGCTCCCTGATCAAATACTGCCAGATAACACTGTCAGCACTCAGGGTTTTGCAACCATTGAGAAGGCATGAACATGACAGCCAATGTAATTTTTTCTGTATTAACAAAAACTAAACCAAGTAACCAGACAATCATGTCACTCTTCTTTGATCACACCAATTGAATACAATGGAAACTAACCACATGTGTGCAGGCTAAGAGGGTCACAGCCACCAAGTAATTCCAATAGCTCATGCAGAGTTTTTCAAGCTATAACAACAGGTTATTTTTTTAGTCTCTGTGCTGAATATTTCATTACCTAAATTTGGCACCACCTCTTTAGAAATATTTAAGGACACACACTTTATATGTAATTCACAAAAAAAACCCAACCAAAACCAGATAGCCTGCAAAGTCATATTTTTATGTTCTGCATCTTTGTAGTTGTGATATAGGCCTGTGAAGCTTTCCTAATGGACACTAAAGACAGAGGTTCAGAAGGAGCAAGATTTCATGTTATGATTCTTAAATGTTCAGTTGACTCAGTTTTCATTTATCCCATTCATATTTCAGTTGCATTCTGCCTCAACAGAGAAATATGAGAAAGTTTCTCTTTGACTAGTGAGATATGAGATTTTCTACAGCCATTTGCTCTTCGCCCAGGCTCCTAGTAAAATCTTGCCAGCCTTAGATTACTGCAGTAGCTCATTTTTCCACCGTAAAATAAACAAGTCATTTAACTGTAAGTGTCCTTTGGTCATTAATTGTATTTGGAATTGCCCATTATATATTATTACACACTGTTTATACCTAGTAGAACTACTCTAGTGCCTACGTATTTCGCTAGTGAAAAACGCAGCCTAGTTGCTCCAGTGACAAAATTTCCTCCAGCAGACACTCCTGGCTCTTCAGTCTCCATCCAATATGAACAAAAGAATCATTCCAGTTGCCTGGTTTCAGGCATCCAGTCATCATGGGATCAAATTCCCTTCCATCACAAGCTCCAAAATGGGAAAGAAAGAATGAAAGGAGAGTGGAATAACCACTGTTTTCCTCTGTTCTGTGTGTGGGAAGAGAAAGTGGTGACAAAAATCTAACCACAAACTGGATGCTTCTGCTAAGGATTCATCCCTGCAGAAGACATCACTGCTGTTCAGCCCAGGGGGGTTCCCACCTACAGTGTTTTTACTTTAACACTGGAGACTTCATTCTTCATTGAGACTAACTGGGTCATAATTGTGTACATAATTGCGTCATTTATAG
Source organism: Rhabdornis inornatus (assembly GCA_013397075.1). NCBI lineage: Eukaryota > Metazoa > Chordata > Aves > Passeriformes > Rhabdornithidae > Rhabdornis > Rhabdornis inornatus. The sequence goes on along the minus strand of VWZS01010571.1, from coordinate 50,936 downwards.
TCTCTCTTGTTTTGATAACTGCAGTTACAACAATCAGAAAGACAGGAACAATCTGCCGTTCCCTTCAGTTATACTTGTCACGGTGAAATACTGCAGTGCACGTGCAGAGGAGCACAGTTAAGGTGGCCTAAACCCCATATCTGTCATAGAAGAGCTAAAAATAACAAATTAAATTTCCTGTAGGTTTATTTCAGCTTTTCATATACCTAACACTAAGTGCAAAGAAAAAAAAAGCTTCAGTTTACTAGGAAGGAATCTTGCATTTCAAGTGCTGCTCTATTCTCAGTGTGGGTGTACAGAGAAGGGCAAAAATATTCTTCAGAGATGGGAACTTCCTTGGGACAGTTTTTTCTACCGGAGATTACATGCAAAACATTGTCCACTCAGTTCCTGCCTTCCATTTTTGTAATGGCTACATGGGGTGCTTGCTCCTTCAAAGCAAAGATCTCTGAAATTCCTTGGATGCAATCCAATTTGTACTGAAGTGGAAAATCCCTTCTCCTCTGTTATCAAGAGTTGCTTCAGAGAAAGGTCATCAGATCCTAAGTCATTAGTCATTGGCAGTCATTTATTTACAGAATAAATTGAGTTCTGTATGACTTGTGCCAGTTTACATATTCTAATTTTTAGTTTTGGGGGTTTTTCCAGTATTCCAACTTCTATGATTTAAATGCAATTCCAAACTCAGGTGTGGGTGTAGGTGACAACCAGTAGATCTTAGAACCCACAATTCTTTCTGACTTTTTAAGAATCTCCCAGAACATCATTGAGTGAATAAATATAGCTAGCCCCATTTTACCAACAGAGATAAAACAGATGGTACATCTAGGCCATGCAGCAAAATGACTCTTTACAAGGGATCCAAGAGTCAGACTCACAGCCCTTGCAGATGAGCTCACTGAATCTTGATGAAGCAGCTGAAAGAGTTCCTGACTCCTCCAATGGAAATAATTTCTGGCAGAGGCACAGTGTTTTTATGCAAACTGGAGGAGGAAAAAGATATGAGAACGGCCAGTTTCTCTGTGCATCAGCTGTCACAGCTCATCTAACCTGGCATCTTAGCAAAAATCCACCATAATCAATTATATAAATCTTTAACTGCAGGTGTTAACTTCAGTAACCAGCTACAATCCAGCCACTCTTCCGCCTTTCCTGGGAAAACAGCAGCCTCTGACAGCAAAGCCCAATGGACAGAGGGCTGAGTTGGACATGAGACAACACCATTCCAGCTGGTCGAGCAAGATTTGGCACACTTCATTCCTTGAATATTCATGTAAGGTTCCATTTGTCTGAATTCAAACTAAAGTAAGAGACTCTGGCCCAAAATTCCACTGGAATCACTTGTGCAGAGAAATTCATTTGAAGACAGCATGTACTGCTATTTTTCTCATAGAAGAAACAGCAGTCCCCAAAATAAGAAGATAGGCATCGCTATTTGACAGTCTAGGGCTTTATTCCACCTGAGAAGTATAACTGAATAATTTCATCCTTGATATCTGACACCAGCTTAAGCCTTGTCATGTCTTTTTTTCTAAGGGATATTATCATTTTAACACAACACTGAAGGACGAGAAGCTTCCACCACTCACACGCACTCAGAATCAGTCTCTAACATTGACTTACAATTCACAAATCTTGGGTCAAAGAGGTAATGAAGGGCTTTGACCAAGTAGTCTCATAGTACACTAAAGTAAATCTAGCTGTATGTTAATGGACACATTGATGGAGGATAGAATTCTCATCCATTCTGTGACCATGTCAGATAGTGGAAATGAAGTACAGCAGACAATGGCTCTTGACTGCATTGATGCTCTTGTGCCTTTTTCTTCTCAATTCTCCTCTCTATCTCAAAACTTCAAAAATCAAGTGGTGAAATGGATCTAAATTACAGAAGCTATTACCCCAGAAAAAGTATATGTCCACTTCCCTTACCTTAGTTTAAGACAGAATTAAACTTCCTATTAAAAAGTAGATTTATATTGAAAAGAGATGAGAGCATCAAGGGTTATCAGAGCCCAATGTGCCAACAGTTCTAAAAGGCAGAGGCTTACCTGGTAAGAACTGAAATGGGGTCTAAGAAAACATGATCTACCAATAGATGGCAATAGTCCTTCATGAGCCATCCAAGGGTGCATTGAAATCAGATAGTAGTAGAAAATACTTTCAAGCATCAGGCTTGAGTGCCAGAGAGAATGCAGGATCTGCTCTTAGGACAGCTAAGAGGGAATAACAAAGACTATGTTTTCCACAGCCTTTAGCACAAGTAGAGGCAGACTGGGCCCAGGATTCTCATGATGGTTTGGAAAAAAATATGACAAAACTGAAAATGTTGTGCTAGCTAAAGGATTCCCTGTTCCCCAAAAAATTCCAATTGCTGATTAAAAACACCTTCCAGATCTCATGTGTGGCGGGATCTCACCCATGGCTTCTACTCCAAGGCATTCATGACACATGTTAATATGAAATCAGGGTGCTCTTCCTTCCTTACCTCCAGAGAACACTTTTGTATTGCCACTGTTGAAAGCTAGGCAGAAGATGTTAGAGTGATGCTCTCCTTTCAGCTGAACTGGTTTGACTCTTGAGTGGATGGCTTCTTCCATATGCCAAAGTAAGACTCGGCGGTCATCCCCTCCTAGAAGAAATAAAGGAAATGTGCATTACTGCCTGAGCCGTGTGTAAATTGATTACAGACAGATTATTTAACTCTGCAGCTATTCATGAAAAGCTTTGCTAAAACCTTGATTAGCATAAAAAATGTATGCCTTTTTGGATATATAGGCACACATTTACATTAAGATGTCATACAGTCAAGTATTCAATTAAAATTAATGAAAACAGAGCAATCAGCAGGAAAAGTTTGAATTAAACAGCTGCCATTCTGCCAACAGATAGTGACAACCTATAGCAACCCGGAAACTCAGAAATTTACATGCTAAATTCACATACATATGTTGGCAAAATGCTTCTACACCAACTCCTTATTGCCAGCATTGCTTTATGTTATTCATAAAACACAAACTTTTTTCCCCTTTCACTGACAATTGTATATCCTTCTGCAGTCTTTGCAAAGCCTTCATAGCATAGGTTGGCTCAGGACTGATAAAAGATTAAAAAATTTTACTGAAGCATTCAGAAGTCTTCAGCATACACAGTTATGCCAGGCTTCTAGACCTGTAAAGGTTAAGACAGATATTTCTGAGGTGAAGTCCTGACAAAGAGAGTACCTGGAGAAAGGAAGTTCCATTCTCTTGCTTTACATCTTGCTGTACTCCTAATGGCTTGCCTACATGCAGTTCTCAGTTCAGAGCTCTATACATAAATACATTTAAGTGCCTCCTTGTCTGTCTGGCAAACAGTCATACATAAAATAAATACTAGACCGTTTGTGTTTCTATTGCATTAAGTTATTATTTATTAGGAAAAGAAAAAAATCAAGAAACTATTGTATTGGTCAGTATTCTCAGCAGCAATTATGAATGCCTGGAAAAAAAAAAATCGGAGGTTTCTTCAAGTCAGATGCAAAATATTTTTGGTATCTGTCTTTAATAACAAAAGAAAGATAATGGCATTACAAGTGAAAAATGACACCAGAAACATGCTGATTACGGTTAAAACACTTTACTGATTCTTTGCACAATCAGAAACCTGAACTAACAGCCTTTTGAGCTGCTATCCAGAGAACAAAGGCATCAAAAAGAGAAAAAAAAGAAACCAAAATTACTTGACCTGCTGTTTACATACGAAGAAGGTAAATGCATAAATAGATTTAATTACTACTGTTAATCAGATTTCTTAGAACTTTTCACATCATATGTTGCTATTAAGAAATCTTCCCATGAAACTGAGTTATGTCAAACATCCTACAAGTAAACAGTCTTTCAGCCTTTGAGTCTCTTAACAGATTTTATGACACTTTGATAGACAGTACAGCAGCATGTTATGATTACCCATGCTCCATGGAATTGTGTATTCCTCCTCCTGATTTGGTACTTCACATATCAAACAAGAGAACACAATACAAAGATTTGTGATGCATTTGATAGCTACTGAGAACAAGTCAAATTTGACAGATCCAAAATCTCACAGTAATTTATGGTCAACTAAACTGATGGAGACTTATATTCCTTCCTGTCTAGAAATAGGAGAGAAAGTTGCACTCTAGTGATTGCAGATGAGCTTGTAATAAGGAGACATAGAAACACGTGTGTGTCTAAACATATGACCACATTATTCAAGTTAAGATTAAGAAGTAACTGTCACACTGAACGAGACTACTTCCCAAAGCTGCCAACCACAAGTAAGTAGAAATATTGGTATATATCTGAAGATTGTAAGCAATATTCCTACTATATTGTTATTATGTCTAAAACAATGTTTTTGAGCTCACACAGAGACTTGTTTTCTACACTAATCTCTAGGACTATGTTTTTTACACTAAATTCTAAGGTTTTTACTTTTTAAGGCACTTAAAACATATTTTTACCTACTTAAAACTATGATTTATACTTCTACTTCATATCTATGCAACTTAATAATATTTCTACTTACTTAATACTGAATGTCATAATGTTACCACTACCTGAAAAACAATTTAAGCAACATTTAACACAGGTGAACACCAACATTGCTTCTATCAGACTTCATTTATTGCCTTCTGTAAAAGACATTTCGGGGAAAAACATAGTAACATATTGCTGTTATTTGTTAGCATAGCAAACTAATTTGCAAAACCACTGCAGAAAGTCTACACATCCTCCTACCTAACAGCACAGCCATCTAGGTGTTTCACTTTAACAGTAAACACATAATCATTTCCACCAACTGCTGTCCAGATACAAAAAAAATTTACATGCAGTATGAGTAGGATAATTTGCAACCTGTGCAGGAAAGTGTTTGATAGTGTGAAAAGCTGCTACTACCTTCTCTTTTATAAGCTCCTATACCTTAGTGCCTGTTTGCCTCAGAAACTACTTTTCCTGCTGAATACAAATACCTCCCTCTTCCCAGACACCTAGATCTCCATGAAACTTTGGTGGTGGCACCAAATGGTTCCATATTTTAGGAGCTTTTAAATATGGTGGTTCCATATCTTAGGAGCTTTTAAGTGTTCCCCACACAGCAGTGCTGTTCCTCCTCCATCTATGTATTCTCTTGTACATTCTTGTCTTTGAGAACTTCTACAGCTGTTCACTCCTCAGTTTTGTTCCTCTCATATCCCACTGAGACATAAAAGTTTAACAAAATAATAACATTAACCGTGTTCAAAGTGTGTTCTCTTCTAATTCCAATTCAGCTATTCTTGAAGTAATTCTGCCTCAAGGCCAGTTCCACCAGAAAAAAAAAAAATACCCTGTGTTGGACCACAGACACACTTCAGCAATCCCTATATCCTCACACCAGAGAACAAGCAGTGTTAAGTCACAGGCAAATAACACCCAAGAAAAGGCAAGTCTTAATTGACTCAAACCAGCAAATGCAATCTCCATTACCCAAACCTGACTCCTACCATAAGAGGGAAGTGCACATGTATGGGCAAGTATACAGGGAGAAAGTAAAGAAAATGTGAATATATAGGTTTTATGCTCTGTAGTAAGGAATATGATTCATCAAACACAAACTGCATACATATTATGCAACGTAAGTTACAAGTCTGAGAATTGTAGGAAACTTCAGGTCTGTAGCATTTGTTCTGTGCAGCAGATTGGCAAATGCAGATCAATTAAAATGCTTTCAATTTATGGTGAATTTATTGTTATGTACATCAATTCTACAACTGAAGCAGAAGCCATGCTCTTAAAATAATACAGAGCATATACCAACAGCAACAGGTTTATCATATCTGGAAAACCTGGGTATATGGCTTCATATGCAAATACCTTAGCAAGGCTCCACACGTGGATTTTCTGGAAATTGAAGATCCACAGAGAATTTGTAATTTTTTCAGTCCATGGTGTCAGAAACAGTAAGTTTGACATCTACAATGAGGAAATAGCCTCACTTTCATCTTATTTTTTCCTAAACAGATTCTGTTTAGGACTGTATGACTGAGAATTTGAAAAGTAAAAGTTTGTGTGACCCAGCTGAGAACTACATGATGCCATTCCACAGCTATTTTTCAGAAAGGAACGACACTTTAAAAAAAATTTAATTAGTCAAGTACTTCAGTGCTCGTTACAGGAGCAGGGTCAAACCTGTAGAAACATTCAAGACCAAAGAGACACAAGAAGAGAAATCTATTTGCTTTAGACCTAAAACAGTTTGAAGAGGGCCAGAACATACTCTTGCCAAAAGTAAATCTAGTCCAAACAGTATCTGCATAGCTCATGAAACGCACTTGCGTTCCTGTGTACTAATAGAAGCACTTCTAAATCATGCCAGTCAGTACTGAAAAATTGCAGTTTTAAAGTGCACTAACCTTGCTGGTTGTGGACAAAGCTCAAGACCACTATTCCCTTCTATCTCCCATATACCAGGTCCATTTGCTAAAGAACCTACATGGCAAGTGGGAAATACTTCTAAATCATAACATGAAAGATTAGTCTTACTGCTTGTATCTACTTCAGAAGTTGCACGAATCACAGAAAGAATCACAGAAAGCAGGACTGGATGGTATTTCAAGAAGTTGATCACTTAGTCGGCCTTGGCCGAAGGCAAAAGACCAGGCTCTGTCAGAATTGTTCTCAGAAGATAAATCTCAAGTTTGTTCTTGAAAAACCACAGCTGAGGTAGATTTCATACCCTCCTTAGGCAGCCTATTTCAGTTTTTCATTATCCTTGCCATTAGGCAGATTAGTCTAATATATCAAGCCTGAGGGTGCAGTTTGGCATCACATGTAATCCCACTCCCCCTTGCCATGTGCTCTTGCTACTTTCCCTTCCATTGGAGTCAGTGGCCATTCAGGCACAGGGTAAGGTAAAGAAGTTGACCTGGCAGAAAATCAACTGACGGACGAACAACTTCTCCCTACCTATTCTGTCCTCCTGATCAGATGCTTCAATCATACCAGTTTCGAGCTTTAAATTATGAAAGTGTCACAGTGCAAACAATGAAGATGAGAAATAAGTGAATGAGTTACAGGATGAAAGGAAAGTGCAAGATCAAACAGCACCCTAAAATCTTTCTTCCTATAATTTGAGACCATTTCTTTGTCTTATTCCCAGTAGACAAAAAAAGAGTTTACAACTTCACATAATAATAATTTAAAACACCTTTATGCAGCTCAGGACTTGCATTTCTACTCAGCTGTTCTTTCTGTAGACTAAATGGACTCCTTTCTTTCACTATTTTGTTCTTATAGGCCCTTGGTCATTCTTTATGCCCTCTTCTGAATGCTCGCAGTTTGGGCATATCTTTCTCAAAGTACAGGGCCCAAAACTGAGCACAGGGCTCCATTTGATCCCCCAACAGCATCACAGCAAGTTTACTTCACATGCTTTGTCATGTCTGATCATATTTATGTTGTGATATGTATGCATTTGGATCCTTTTCTACATGACTAGGGGCTAGTCTCCATGGTGTATTTGTAGAGTCAACCATTTTTATTCACATGCTGCAGGTTGCACTTGTCCCTCTCAAAACATTATATTTTTTGCATGTAATATGTCTTAATCAACTTGAACTTCAACTCCTATCCCCCTGAAATTATTGCTGCCTGATCCTATCTTTCCTGAGAAATTTTATAATTAAAACATGATGTAGCAACTGAACCTAATATCCCTCCTCACACAGAATTCTGGTTGATACAAACAGACCTGTAGATCTTGTAAGATCAGAGCACCACTCCTTAAAACATACTTGATACACAATCCTCTTATTCAGAAGCAATACTCCACAACATTTGCTAAAGCCACCTCATTCCCCTGTTTTAGGCTCATGTTCCTTCAGATTTATGTAAAAACTAAATGACAGATGCATTTCTAACACTTTCTAGCACCCTCACAAATTTAGGATCATAGAGCAGCTATTAACTTTTGCATTATCTGGTAGGAGGGGAAAAAAAAGCGAAGAGAAAAAGAACACTGGCATGGATTAAGTAAGTCTCTGATCACAGTACTTCCCAGAAGTTATCTGGAAAATGCAGTTTAAAGTATGCAAAAAAAAGTGGGAGGTTCTGATAAAGATACTCATGTTTGTAAAAGATAGCAGGCATGAAAAATGACAGTCAGATAAACAAACAGGAAAACATATCTACCAAACCTAAGGAAGGGAGAAAGACTATTACACAGACCAAGTAAAGCTGAGTTTTAAGAAGTCAAATTGCAGGAGATGCTTGGCAAATGTGAGGGAAGCATAAGTTGGTTGCATACCATTGCATGATGATTTTAATTTCCATGCATGGACAGTCACATGTTTCTCAAACTGTTAAAAGAAAGAACCACTATCTAGCACATAAAGTGCTGCAAAGACACATTTTGCCCAATAAAATCTTCCAACTCCATCCAGAAGCAAGTTTTAACCAATTTCAACCCACTTAGACACTTTTTATATGTTAAGCTTTCCTCTTTCCTTGTGTTATTCTACAGATAGCTTTTCTCTGCTTGTCACACTACATTTTCTCCTGAGTGCCCACCTCCTCCTTCTGACTATTTCAATTTTTAAAAATTATTGTCCTTATGTCAGTCCCTTCTTCTAGCACCCCTGTCCCAAAACATTAATCTCTGCCCTTCTTCCCCTCTATAAAGTGACACGGTTGAGTTTCACACAGGTACAGAAAAAATCTCCAGACTGACCCTCAATGCAATCTGTGGACCTCAACTTTTTTAATTTGGAACATGGTTAAGAACAAAAAGAAATACTATTAAACATGTACTTTCCAGTATAAAATTTGAAGAAGTTAAGATAGCAAAAAGTTTCAAGCATGCTTCTGGAGGGCCTGCTGAGGCTTGTCTACACTGAGGTTCTCTCCAAAATCCTAACAGGAAAATTATCTCTAACTGCAATATAAACCTTGTTTAAGCAGTTTGAATTGTTTACTGAAACAGTAATCATTAGCCTTACAGACTTGCTTCTGTGAGACACATAAAAAAAAAAAAAAAGAAAAAAAAAAGTGGGACACATACCCAAGGAAAGTATTCCAGCTAAGTGATGAGAACAGCACTTACTTGGATGCAGGCTAGTATTTCAATGGCATTGGTATAGCCACTATGAATGCACTGCATCAGCTGTACTTAAAACAGCTCTAACAAGGTTAACAAGGTCTAAGTTGTTAACAAGTCAATCAGCCAAAGCAGACTTCTCCAGGTTAAGAATACACATATTACTTAAGACTGAATAACTGAAAAGACTGCCTGCACTCCCCCTATTCATGCACTCCAACATACCTGTCAACTCTCTTAGCTGCTATAAGGGCGGCTGAAAGCACCCAACATCTCATCCTTATTTCTGCACACTGACTATTTTGAGGGAAGAGACCCTCATGCCACTAATTCAAAGGCTTTATCTACATTTGGAAGCCTTTTGAAGCAACTCTTCTACAAAACTTCAGAGTAGAGACAGCTTACACTCCACCGTTCCTCATTGCTTTTCTTCCTGCTGTTGCTATTTCTCAGAGCTTCAGGATCAAGTATGGTGGTTCAAATGAGTGCTTTGAGTGTAATTTTAATGAAGCTTAGCCTTAAAATGATGTGAAATTTAACAGAGTATCCATAAATATTTGGACTTTTAATTTCTTCTTCTTGACTGAAGAACAAAGCACCTGCCTGCTGTTGCTATGGCCCATAGAGCATTCTAGATATTATGGTCCTGGATAACATGAAACTTTTTAAAAACAAAGTTACTGTAATTCGAGCTCTTCATTTTCTCAGGGCATCAGTAGAAGGTCAGACTTAAGTTAATCTGTTCTTGGTTATCCCAAATTTGTGCACTGTTAGCACATGTAATATTTAATAATTTTTTTAGGAGGGTAGAACTCTAGTAGCATGTATCTACTACATATGGAGGAAAACACCCTCTTTGAACATTCTGAAGCTCTATGAAAAGTTAAGAAATTGAAAACTGGACATACACTTTTTTAGGTATCCACTACATGTGAACTCTGCCTTCATTCTCTCACTGAACCTACCTTGATTCAGGCAGTTTGGACTAAATTAATTCTTAAAAGTCCATTCCAGCCCTGGACTGTTCATGCTTCTGCCTAAAGAATGGATGTCAACATAGGTAAGTGGACTGATGGTATGGCAGAACCTAAAGTATATCCTGAGACCTTCTTGAACTAGAAGAACAGAAAATACTGGTGGTGAAACCATCACTTATTATGGAAAATGAAAAAGAAAAAAAAAAAACAAAAAACAAAACATACATTTGAGCTCTCACTAGCACTTTATAAGTAAAAATAAATCACTCTAATTTCTACTGAAGGACCACTACAAACCAGTACAACAACTGGCACAAATGGGAACTTTAGAATGGGTGAATCAGCATTCCCTTCCAATACACATTCATGTTTATATACATATATATGTATGTATACACATATATATTCACTATCTAAATGGATGCATATCTCAGAAGTTGCATGCACATTAAGATAAAAAGAACTCCTAGCAGTAACACTAAGAACCTTCATCGACACGTCTGAAATCGCTGGACATATGCCTGCAAGTTTCTTCACATTAAATTTAGGAAGGTTTCAGTGTATCAGCTTCCACTCCATGTTCATACGGGGTGTCTATTCTGCCCTTGCTTAAAAGTAACCAGTTAAAAAAAACTTTTTATTGACTGCTCTGTGAAGTAATTACTGATACTATTGAGTGATACAGTTCACCTCTGCCCAGACACCACGGCAAGGCAGCACACTGTCCGCTCAGCCATGCCTCCATCACATTCCTCAGTAGCCCCCATCGCTATTTACAAGGCGGACAGGGAAACCGAGGCACTCGGTGAATAACCAGGTCGGCAATCCCCTGGCAAGAGGAGACCGCTCTCCACGGAGCTACCAAGGACCTCTCCGATTCCCCCGAGGGCAGCTGCCCCACATGACGGCGAACGGGCCTTTCCTGCTTCTGGCCCTAGGGAGGGACCTGTCGGCAGCCCCAGCCGCGGGAGAGCAGCGGGAGGGGGCCGCTCCCTCCAGCCCGCTTTCCCCGGGGGCGAGGGGCGGCCGGGACACAACGCCCCCGACCGGGGCCTGCAGTGGACACCGCGCTGGGCGGCCCGGCCTGCCCGGGGCGGCGCGATGCGAGCGGTCCCTCCGGGGCCGGCAGCCCGCTCCCCGCCGCTCGAAGGTCTCTGCCCGTCGCAGAGGAGCGCAGGGTCCCAGGGTGCGGCGGGAGAAGAGCGCCGCGACCCCTCAGCGCCCGAGCCCCCGGGGTGCCGCGGGCGGGATCGGCCCGCGATTCCCCGGCCTGTCGCTAAGAGCCGCCCGAGGAGACCGCGGCCTGCAGAGCCAGGCCAGGCCCCGGCCTCAAGTTGCCTCTTCCCCTGCCGCCCCTCGGAGCCCGGAGGCGGGGAAGCTGGAAGAGGCACCTGCGCCAAGCGCTGCTGGGGTGGGGGGAGGCGGCCAGCCGGCCACCGAGCCCCGCAGCCCCTCCCTGGCTGGGGGTGCAGAGCCTTTCCCCATCCTCGGTGTCGCAGCTGATGTCAAGTCCTCGCCTCCCTCCTACCTGACAGCATCCCCCACCCCTATGGCTCCCTCAGTCCCGGTCAGGCAACAGAAGGGACCTTAAAGCCAAAATCCATCACCACAAATACATCCTCCTCTTCCACAAACGCGCCCTGCAAGGGGAGGGAGGAGGAACAAAACAAAACCCGACTCCCCTCCCCCAAAAGAAGATGGGGTGGGGGTGGCCCCAAAGTGACCAGTCCCTCGATTAAACCTATCCGGTTCCCGCCGATACCGAGAGGTACTGCAGCCCCCCCGGCCAAACTCGGGGCCGCCACCCGCCCCCGGCAGCGATTGCTGACCCCCGGCCCGGGGCACGGCGCTGACAAATGTCACCGGGTGCCCACAATGAGCGCCGCGGGGCTGCTTCTTCTCCGTCGTCGTCCCCCCAAAATAAGAAAATTCTCTTTTAAGAGGAAAGACACGAGAGCCATCAAATAAAAGGGCACCCCTAGCTCCCACCCTCAGCGCCCGGGAAACACTCTGGTAAAAACTTTGTCCAGGGCTCCCTCCCCGATTATAGTAGAATTTAAAACCTGTCAACCATTTTAGATCCCTGCTTGAGAAAACATCATTCCCGGGCACCGGTGGATTTGAGAAAGGGCTCTTGAGCAGCGCTGCCGCGGCTCCCCTCCCCCGGGCCGCAGGGGAGGCGGCCGGGGAGGAAGATGCTTCCTGGGGAGGGGGTGGCGGGAGGGGGCGAGGGACGGGAGCGTTCGCTTTACCTGAGACCAGCCACTGGCCTCCATTGTTGGAGAATTCAATGGCATTGACACAGCCGAAGTGGCCCAGGAGGTCCNCGCTTCCCCCCTTGTTATGGTTATGATGATTTTTCTTTAGCCAGCCATGGCAGAGAGGTGTTAGACACTCCGCCGCTTCCTGATCCCGCTGGCTCCTCCCCGCTTCCCTCAGCAGCTGATCCTCAGCTGCAGCCCGCGCCTCCCGGCCCGGCTCTAGCGTGGCGCCGCTGCCGGTTAACTCGCTGCTGGAGCGGCGCGGGGGACACACACACTCGCTCCTGCGGGGGCACGGTAACGACCGCCACTCTAAGGACCTCCTGGGGCAAGGACACGTTCGCCGCTGCGGCGACTTGCAAGGGGCCGGACACACTGGCCTCTCCGGGGACCTTTTGGGGGAAGGACACGTTCGCCACTCGGAGGACCTGCCGGGGAACGGGTGCACCCTTCACTCGGAGGAGCCGCGGGAGAACGCGTCCCGCTGCCGCTCAGCCAGCTCGGCTGAGTGACCTGTGCCGCCAGCAGCCCCGCGGCGGGTGGGCAGGTGCTCCCGCGGAGCGCTGAATGAGAAGGGAGCGCTCCGGAGCCACGGGCGAGCAACGCACCGGAGGGAAGATGAGGGGAAAAATAGCTCAGGTGCGGGGGCGGTTTGCAATGGGGCTTGTCCTCTGTGAATGCTGAGTGATTTCTGCGGGAATTCAGAGCATTACGGCTTTAGAGTTTAGTTTGGAGCTTTTTTGTTGTTGTAGTAGTTGTTTTCTCTGTGATGGTTATTAGAGGACCGTCCGAAGTTTCATAGCTTGCTCTCTCCTGCTCCTTCCCAAGCAACACTGAAAACAGGAGGGCTTCCCCATCACAAGTGAGCCAGTAGACCTTTCTGCAGCCCTGCTGGAAGTACAGATGAATTGTCTTCTCTTACTCTGCAGTGTCAACTAAACCCCAAAAGGCAGCTGGCTAACCAGGTGGAAGTGATCTATGTTGTCCTTCACTGTTTAACAATACCCTAAGCTTTACCTTACCGTAATAAGAATATCTTTTCTCTTTCACAGGACCCTGTACCTCTCAGGTATCATCTGATGCCATGTCAGGCAACAGGAGTGTCATTCAAAGAGTGATGTTTGTGAGGCGCTGCACAGAACCCCAGTCCCACCTTGCAGCATCTGACTGCATGCTGCCTGTGCACAAAGTGAATAACTTGAAACTTTCAGGTCTCTATTTCCCCATAGCACCAGTACCTAGAGAAGATACAGTTTTCAGAAGGTAAGAGGAATTAGCCTGACCATCCTGGCCATCTTTATGTAGCACTGCACCTGCTGGGAATTAGGAGTCTTCAAACTTTAAAATAAGCAGAGGGAAAAATCCTACCTGACATAAACTGTGATGCGGCAAGGTGACTCAGTACTGTTAGACTGCTGCCATATTCCAGTGACATCTTTTCCATAGAAATAGAAGTGATTTCATTATAGAAAGTCAGTTAAGTGCTTTGTGTTTTGTCCTGGTTAAGATTATAGAAAGAGCATCAAATCCTGCATAAACCAAGCTTTTTATTTGACAACACTATAGCCTTAATTTTAACACATAACAAAAGTAAATAAAAAACTTTCTCTCCTAATTAGGAATAAAACAAAGAACGTAAGAGATTACATTAACAGTGTTAACATTAACACTTAACAATGCTTCACAACTGAAGTGAAAACAGAGCAGTTAATCTCTTCAAATCTGAACTGTACATAAGGGTCTTTTCTAGTTACAGTTGTTGATGGCCAACTATTACAATATAACATGCCTAGCCACCCCCAATATAGAGAGACAAAGATGCTGTCCATCATGGTTTGTGTTTATTACCTTAGCTTCAGACACAGGTAAGTTTAGATACTGCTATAAAATCATATTTTATAGCTCTGTTGCTTGCATGCCATGACATTCTGCACCATTACAATTATATCAGAAACTGTTGCTCACTTCTAAATTCCCAACATGTTCCCCTTTCCTAAAGTATTGTTCAGGTTGAATATCTTTGAGTAACTTTGGTTTCTGTAGTGAAATAAATATGCAATATAATAAAATCTCCAGTGCTTTTTCTCCACATTCTGGATCCAGTCTCTAGGAAAGCTGTGTACTTACATGGTTTTGCATAGAAATAAAACTATTTCCTAAGCCCGCAGTTCCAGGATTTTTAAGAAAGATTTAATCGAGTTCGGTTTTATATTGTTGGGGTGTTTTGTTAGTTTGTTTTTGTGGGTTTTTTACAATCACATTTCTAAGCAGTCAGAATTTGAAAGAAAAATAATAGCAGACTGCAAATCTGTTCTGCTCAATGACGTGACCATATAAGTTAAAAAACTGTACTGGTAAGCATTCTTTTCACTCTGATTCCTTTCTTTGAATTAATTTTGAATATAACATCTAAGGAAGTTTTCACAGCCTATACAGGTAATATCTTACTTGGACAATAACGGCTTTCTGTGTTAATAAAGACAGAGTGTTGTTATCTCTCCAAAGCACATACACTGTTGTCCTGAGTCATACTGAAGTAGCATCAGTGAAGCATCTTTGTCTACTTTAACAGGAACATTCTGCAGCTTGCAATGGAATTGATGTACTAACAGTAGTTAGTCAAACAGATCAAACTTCATCAAGTTGCTGTTCTGGGGGACATGTCAGCATGGGGGGTGCTATACCGAGACTGGTTGTCACAGACCAAATTGGATTGAGCCTGGCCAGACTCAAAGGGCACAGGAAGCCAGAGTCTGTCTGTACACACTGCTTGAGCTGCTTATTTCTGTAGGATGTTTATAGTCTCCTCCATGTCTCAAAAGCAGCATGAAATCAAGCACAACAAATGTTTTGACTGGAATTTCAACAAGTAGGCAACAGAGTGGAGGAGTCAACTAGAAAGGAAATGGGAGATAATGAACAGTGTGGTGACTTGCTGTAGATGCCCCTGGAAATGAAGGTAAGTAAATAATGTTTGATGCAATACAGAAGAGGGAACTAGGAGCAATCCTCAAATAGAGAAGTGATGTGGTTAGAGTAGTGATCTGTGTAAACAATCTTGGGTTGCAGTTTCAGAGTTGTTAATTCCAAGGCTCTGCAGAGCCCAGTCTCTCAGCAGCACTAAATTGATCTGGATGAAGTATGGCCATGATGTCACATTGCTCTCATATTAGCTTCTGTCCATGCTACAGAATTTTTGTTCTGCCTCTGGAAGGACTGACAATAACTGATCAGGGTTTACTGTCTGCTGGTACAAAGTTATCCCTTCAATATTTTTTCTGAATAAAACTGAGTTGGGACAATCAGTTAAATTGCATTAGTTGTTTCCATTTGATGGCTGTGGTGTATTTGATCATTAATAGGAGGCCTACAGTCAGCTTTGCTCTGTTGTCAGACTGTGACATTTCCAGTGGTCAGTGGCTGTTGTGTTAGGAGCTGCGTTGCTTAATGCTGTGTGGGGTATTAGGGTAGTCTTTGCATATCAGCAAGAGAATAAGGGTCTTAGGTGTAAGGATGGATCAAAGAGCTGTTTTGGAGCTGCCACATATACCCTGGGTCCTAGGATCTACAAAGACATTTCAGTCAGACCTGACAGCTGACAAACAAGCTTGAGTGGCAGGTAAACTGGTGGTGCTATCCACAGATACTCACAAAGAAGATAATGAGAGGGCTTTTAGGGAAGAGTTCTTGCTCTGCTGAGCTCTAATTTCCTGCTAGTCATTCACAGAAGAGGGAAGACTATGTTTTGAGTTTGGATAGGGGGAGGTATTTGATCTGAAATACAAATAAATTAATATCTCTCTGCAGATGATTTATGGATCTGCTCCTTTCCCAGAGCTAACTCAGAGATAATGTAGGAGGGTAGGAGACCAAGGATACAGCTCTCTGAGAGTCTGTCAAACACTAGGAAGGAAGTCTTAAATAGGTAAAAAGTATTTAAGTGAAGCATTGTTGATTGTGTCAGGCAAGAAAGGATGAGATTCAAATACTTTTTTTGCGGTTCTGTTGAACTTTTGGTTGGCTTTGGTTAATCCAGAGTGGAAACTGAGAACTTTGCACATTGATTGTTGGATGTCTATGGAGTGAGTCAGAGAGAGTGAATGCATAATTAGAAAAGTGGAGCTGAGTCAAGGCTTTTATTAATTTGTTTATTTATACCACTATTTTTTGTTTTCGAGGGAAAAAAACAAAAGAAAGGGTAAACCAAGAAGACTACATCATATTTAAGCATATCATTTTTTAAAAAAATAATTTTGCTTGTGTAATTTTTTCCCTCTAGTGAAAATTTGGTGGCTTCTGGGTTTTTCTGCTTTTGCTTACTTTCATGGACCAGAAAGGTAGGAAAAACAAGGATTGTTTTCTCAAATGTCTCCCCTTGGGGTTTGCTGTTCTGCTATGTTCTGCTATGTAGGCTATGTTCTGCTATGCTAAGCCAATCTAATCATTTGTGGCCACTGAAATGTGGCTTTATTTTTTTGTGGCTCTGTGTTCTGACCCTTTCTTTGTGCTAATGCTGCTACTTATTGGACCTGCTTGTCTGCCATGTGTTTATTTGGCTCATGGAAGTGTCCCAATGAATGCCAAAATCAGCACAAGCCAGTCTGGAGTGCCCAGCTGGGAGATGAGTTTTGGAGATGGAGGATGTCGTATTCTTAGCAGCCATAAACTGTGAGGCTGACTCAGAGCACCTTCTGGACTGAACTGCTGGGGTAAGCTAAGCAGCTCTTTAAGAAATGGAACTGTGAAATTCATCTCTGTTTCTATATAAGCAATGAAAAGGGTTGGCAATTAAGGAAGAAATAAATTGATGATGATTTATGTTAATACAAGTCATCCTCATGGCATTATCTGGCATTTTACACCTCTGAGTTTTTTTCAGATTCTTTGCAAAAACCTGCAAACTCTGTCAGATCCATTCAGTGAGCTACCACTGACTCATCTTTTGGCTTAGGATGTAGTTTCACTGAGATGTGGCTGTATGATGAGCTAGTACAAGGAGTTAAACCAGAAGAAAACCCAGTTTGTTGCTGTGCTAGCTTTCTGTTCACTTAATTCCTTGACTCAAGCAGGCACCAGTATTTGCAGAATTGAGGCTGGAGAAGAATGCTGACAGGTGGAAAGGGGAAGCAGAATTGCCTTTTCAACAGAAGCTAAACCTTCTATCCACTTTGGTGCAGTGTGAGACTCCACCTTTAGGATGTGGCTTCACAGTTGATTGAAACTGATCTCATTCTGACTTCTTGAGGAAAGAAACTCTACTGCCTTCCTGGTATCAACCCTGTTAAAACAAACCTTGCTCAAAATGGCTTGTTTGCATATGTAGTCATGGCATTACTAGCATGGACAGAAGGAAGATAAATCAAATTAGGAGTTGAAACGTGTGTTTGGCTTTTTTCTGTAGCTTGGGATGGGGCCCCAAAGAGAGTGTTATTAATGAGCTAGTGGGGGCTACATGCAGCTCTCTGCTCATTGTCTGCTACCAGCAATTTAAGTCTTCACTGGAGCCTCTCTCCTTTGATATTCCACGAGCATTGATTTTCCTTTGAACACTGACTCATTTACCCTAGTCTTCTCCCTCCTAAAGGATGAGCTAATGTCATTATAAAAATAATTCTTTTTTTCTGTGATCAGGAGAACAAGTGAAGCCTGGTTTCCTATGGATTTGTCCTGATGTGGTACTGCTGTGTGGATTCTCATATGTATATTAAGCAGTGTCTGCACATGCTTACCATTTTATCAGTGACAGCTTTATTAGGACCTGTTTCATCCATTTGGCTTCACATTTCACTTAAGTTACCTCTGTACAAATTTAGATGGAATTTAGCAACCGTTTAAACATGCTTTTTTTTGGCAAGGAAAATGGGGGAAGTAATGGGACCCAGAGGCAGAAACACTAACAGAGAGTAATTTCATAAACCTTCTTTCCTTAGGAAATCAGGCTAAAAATTAGTCTTTTGACAGAGACCTCGGCAGAAACCTCAGGTCAGGCTACATACACAGAAAAATAAATGTTGCTGTTTACCATGTAAAGGCTTGCAGTTAGCTGCTGTAACAGATTTCTTGTAAGGCTAAGCCAGCAGTTAGTGTTTAATCACTTGATTATCTTCTCATCTTCAGCAATGTCCCTATCACGTTTTGGGAACTTGTGGTCTTTTTGTTTGTTTGTTTGTTTGTTTGTGGATTTTGTTTTGTGGGTTGTTTGCTTTTTGTTTTGTTTCATTTTGCCAGAGTGCACTCATGCATCACTTGCTTTCATTTGTTTTTAATTTAATCTTTATACTTGAATAAATGGCTATGTAGGTAAAAGCCAAGCTGTTAGAGACTTGTGGCTTACTTGTGGCATTACAGGACTCTGTAATGTCAGTGATGCCACGAAAAATATAAGGCTTTGAATGCAACCAGGGATACAATCTTCTTACTTAGAGAAAAGCTAGCATCTTTGTGAGATTTTCACTGTGTAATAAATATTGGGGTATTTTATTGCATTTTTTTTATTGTAAATTTACACTTCTATTACTTTAGAAATGAAAATAAACTATTTGTAAGAGGAAAACCTGCTATTTCAGATTTCTGGGTGGATGCCAGTTTACTATGAAGAGTCCATCTGCAAATAACCTTTGCAGATTTGTTCAGTATTCTGTGCTTATCTTGAGCTCTGACAGAATTCTCTTAAGGATGCCTTGTCTACCCTACACTAAGGCAGCCAGATCCTGGAGCCCACCTGCACCAACTTCATTCTCTTTCCAGTCACTTGGATCTTGAAATGTTGCATCCCCAGATGTCACCTTTTTTCCTTGAGCTAGTTTACACATGAAGCAATTCCCCAATTTACTGACCTTGTCATCACAAAAACATAGATACTGGAGTAAGATCGCAAAAAATGCATAGAAGCTCAAAGATGTGCCACTAGGACCATAACACTTCTGTCCTAGAGAGGCAAGAACAAGAGAGGAGAAACACCCCTCAGGTCACGGTGAGAAGTGCCCCCCTCCCATGGGCCTTCGCAAGCACATGTTAATCCCTTAAGTTCCGTTGGTTAATGCAGTTGATGTCACACATGTTCACCCCAGTTCAGCCCGTTTACCATATATGTAACCTTCCCTGGAATGTTCTCCCCTTTCCTGATCTCCATTGGCAATATCTTGCCACAGTGCTCCACCCCTGTCACCCTGGTTCCCCTAGTTGGTTGCCTCTCCTCTGCACGTTCGACCTTGACCCTCAGACCTGCCTCTTCTATTCCATATTTAACCCTGTGCCCTCAACCCAGTTTTTGTCTTCATCCCTGGACCCTCTTTGAGATGATAAGGTATTCTTGGAGCTCCATACAAAGACCCATCCTTTGCCTTTGTTCCTCAGCAATCCAATAAGCGTGCTCCAGGCTTTGAGAATGCTGGTTGCTCACAGAGACCTGTTGAAGAGCACCACTTCAGGAGTGAGCAGTCAGTCACAGTACAACAGGAAACGTGGGACTATCCATCCATGTGGCAATCCAGGTTTATGCTAGATGCCAATGACCATACAAAACAAAGCATTACACCTTGACGGATATGTGTGAAGGGAAGAGGGAAGGAAAGAAAAGGCAGAACATGTCCATCTGACTGTGGGAACTCAGGTACTGCCAGACCCCTCCAGCTTTCTCTCCTGAGCATGCACATGATGCATTTTTCTTCTGAGCACAAGTAATGTGAGAAACCAGGAGTTTCAGAGTAGTGCTGACTCCTGCTTGGTGACCTGCAATTCAGCTGGTCAGCTGTGTCTGGTGCATCAGAGCATAGGGGATGGATGGAGAAGCTGGGGCCAGGCTGTGACTGAAAGGGAGATGCAGACCTTCCCTGCAGAGGAGAATAAACCAGAGACAAGATGTGAGTTCCTGTAGTGAGACTGCAATACTTTGTAACTCAGGGAATTAATATAAAAATGGATAAAAATCTCTTCACTGTAGAGCAAGACTGAGAGGTTTTGCAGAAGCACTTACGAGAAGCTGTAACTTTAAGGTATAAAGCATTTGTACATTCAAAATACAGGTGCAATGGAAAACAAGACTTTGATCCTACCTCAGCACCAGTGAGAGCTGATATGGCCACACCATGCTGGCATAGATCAGCTCATTAGAAAAAGTAGCTGCTTAACCTTTAATAAGCTTTGTCATCTTATTTCTGATAAGGAGAGGGTCTTCTTTGCTCAGAAAAGTGTTCTGGAAATCACCTGTATTCATTGTGAGCTATAAAGATGTCTGTACCTCATTCCTGAGTTAAGAAAAAAAGAAGGGGGGAAATAAAGATGAGTTACAGCCTGAAAAAAATACTGCTTCTATAGAAGATTTTTTGCCAATGCCAGCCATTATTAGGTGCTTTGTTGCACTCTTTGGACAATGTGTCTGCTAAATACCAAGTCTCTGCTAGGGAGATCCTCCTACCATGATGATTACTAGTGGCAAAGTTAAAACAAAATTCGATGCTGTCAAATTATTAAATTGATTTAATGCAGCATTTTCTGTGGGTTCAGTCTCTACTTCAAATAGATGCAGCTAGGTGGAATTCTAATAGCACAAAATCTGGGAGATACTGGGAATTGCAAAGGAATTTGAAGAAATTGGGTGCTCAGATCCTCTCATTTACAATGGAGTTTGGGCTGGAAACTTGTTTGGTTTTTAAGAGTGATGACCTCAAGCCTTGATGATGGTAATCCTGAATACAGCAGCTGCCTGTATATTCACTGTCGGGGTTTTGTGGTGTCACGCTTCTAACGTTCACATTTCACCCCTCATACGGGGGGAACAGTCACTTGTCATGATGACACCTCTGTTAATTTCTCAATACTCTCCATTTGATTTGTTCCCTCTTTGTTTTCTTCCAGTTTGCCACTTTGGAGGTGGCTGCGATTTGCTGTTTATTTTCCTGGCTACCTTTGTTCTTTACTTCCCATTCTATTGGGGCCCTCCTGCCCCACGGGCTCCCCTGTGCTCTGCTTGTGGGTGACTTCTCGCCCGCTGCGGCTCGCTCCTCAAGCCCTCCCTAGTCGCAGACAACAAACCGCACTTTCACTCCAAAAATCTCCTTTCATACGAGCTGTCTTTTCAGTATTCTTGCCGTATTTTGCCCCGGCCGAAGGCACGCTGGCGCCTGCCCAGAGACACAGAGGCCCCTCCACTAGCTGCCGTACAACATGGCGACTCGCACCGCCCGCACAGAGGAAGCGTCCGCCACTCTAAGGCTCCCGGTGTGTGTGGCGACTGCCCCGCGGGGCGTTCCTGCAGCCGGACGCAGCCGTTCCGCGGGACGCAGGCAGCGGGCGGGCGGGCGGATCGGTGGGCGCTCGCCGGGGCCGCGGGCGGGCGGCGGGGCCGGGCGCGGGGAGAGGCTGCTGCGCGCATCCCGGAGAGGCGGCGGCGGCGGCTGCAGGTGCGCCGGTGCGCGGTCCGGTTTGCCCGCGGCCTCCCGCATGCTCGCTCCCGGCGTCCGGGCCTCTTCCCGGCGTAGATAATAACCGCGACCGGGCCTAAAGCGGGCACCGCGTTCCCCCTGGCGCCGAGGGGAGCCACGGACTCCTCCGCCTGTCCCCGTCCCGCCGGGCCCGGCAGCGGCCCGGAGGAGCGCTCGGCTGGGGTCCCAAGCCCGCCCCCGGGCCTTGGAGCGCCGCTGCCGCCGGGGCTGAGCGGGGGCCGGGGTGGTTTATCGGAGCTTCTCCCGCCCGGAGGGGGACCCGCACAGGGATCACAGGCACCCCCTGGTTCCCAGAGGGGTAGTGGCTGTTGCACCGAGGGCGAGGCCGTGGCTGCGGGCGGCCTCGCTGCTCTCGGTGTCCGCGCTCAGTTTACGGGGTGGCAATGAGTGACCTGTTGCTTCAGGGCGCTCAGGCAGGTTCCCGGGCCGTGCTCGGGGTGCTGGAGCGGCTGTGCAGGGCTGGAGTAGCATCGACACCCGAACTTCCGCTTGTGGGGAAGAGTGTGCAAGGACAGCCCTTTAGAAACAACGCGGTGGTTGGGGAGGTAGGGATGGAGGGGCTGGATTGACTTCAGTTTATTGAAGGGGTACTAAGCTTCTGTATGATAGAGGGACAGCTGTGTTAAAAATAAGATGTTGCTGCTCTAGGGCTTTTCAATGCCTGAAGAGCCATTTGACCCTAGTATGTGAATGTGACAGACAAATGCCTGTTATTTACTAAGGCGTGAATGGATATGCTTACTCTGCAGCAATTTCATTTGGGCCTTGTTTAGGTTGATCTAGTTACAAACTGAACTAAAAGATGCTGATAATAACCGTGACTAGTTTATTTTTGGAATAGCAGTTTGTGGAAGCACTGAGTTGCACCAGTTAAATTTAATGGATTCCCTTTAAGGTTTTTAGTGGTGTGATCAACAGCAGCATTCAGTCTCCTCTTCCTGCCCAATCCATCACTGTAGTAGTCCGTCTCCAGGCCCCCAGTCTATCAAAGTGGGACCCAGACCTTTTATCTGTCAGGATCACAAGTTGTGGCTTGAACCTTGTTATGATACCATTGCATGTGTTTAATATCTCTAAACACATTTCATTAAATTGTCTTTAATTTCTTCTTTTATTTTTCTCTGCAGGCCACGATGAAATCCCACAATGCCATTTTGAGAGGGTGAGGTGAAGGAGGAGAAAGGGTAATAAGAAATGGCCAAGCAAACAGCCGTGACGATTACTTTGGCGACCCTGCTGGGTGTTGCACTGGGGGGCCTGGTTTTGTGGAAAGCCTCCCAGTGTCGGAAAGGAAAAACGCGCTGTAGTAGTCAACAAGAGGAAGCAGCGGTAAAGTCAGGAGAAGAGAAACTCGTTAAGGCAGAGGATAAGAAGGTGCTTTCCTTCTTCAGATCTCCCACCTTTTTCTGGATAGAGGGGACCCTTGGTGCAGACATAGTAATGGTTTCAGAGCAGGAGGAGTGGGATCACGTAGAACCATTGCTGAAGAAGGAGCTGGAGAACTGGCCGGTTCTTGGAATTGATTGTGAGTGGGTGAGTGATCAAGCAGTGCCTCTCCTTCCTTTAGATTGCAAATTGCATGGGGAAATCACTGAAGGTGGAGCAGTTCCTTTGCTTAAACAGATACCACGGGGCTCACTATTGAAACTGATTGTCTGTCATGATGGCAGTGAAGTAGCTGCTAATTTTGATTCTTCTTGCGTTTAAACATGCTAAGTTTTTAATTCACTAGATGTATTTGTTTACTGAGTTTCGGTGATAAATCGACTTTACTAAATAAGTAACAGTTGCATGGCTAAATATAGCACTGTGTGTTTTGTGAAATATCTCTTAAAAGGTGATTTACTAGAAGTACTTGGGCTTATGCTATTTTAAATCCAGCTAAATATTTAAGAATCAATATCTTAAGAATGTTAAGTCCAAAAAGGAGGATAATGCTGATATGTAGATAAAACTCACTGGGACAACCAGAAAACAGAGTTCCTCTTCTGCTTGTACATTTGCATGTGTGATATCTCAAACAGGCTTGAAGTAATTTGTAAAGCCTGGCTTTGCCGTTGTTTTGACTAGAAGTTTATTCACCCCACAGTCATTAGTATAAGCCACAGCTAAACAATGTATTTGCCATAAACATTTACATAGTGGGTAGCTTTGTGCTGACATGGATTCAAAAATGTTTCTGATTTTTTCCACCAGCTCAGCTATGAAGGGGAAGGGTGAAAGGGTGAAAGATTATCTTGTGGAAGTGTGGCAAGAAGTAGCTTGGGGACAATAATACTGTGAAAAAGATACGTAATTTGCAGTGAATTTTTAGAGACATGTAACAATACTTGATGGTGTAAACCAATAAGTATTTCCTACTTTCAGTGGCCTTTTTTTGCAGTTTGCTTCAGCTCTAGTATTGCTAATAATAAGGTAACCTGGACTCTCATTTTTTACTTCATTACAGGTGTCTGTGGATGGAAAAGCAAATCCTGTATCCCTGTTACAGATGGCTTCTTCCAGTGGCCTCTGCATTCTTGTTCGGTTGCCCAGGCTTGTTGCCAGTGGTCAGACTCTTCCAAAGACCCTGTTGGACATCATGGCAAATAGTGCTGTGTTGAAAGTTGGGGTAGGATGCTGGGAAGATGCTTGCAAATTGCTTCATGATTATGGTCTTCCAGTCAAAGGGAGCATGGACCTCCGGTATTTAGCCATGAGACAGCGGTAAGTGCCTGAAGACAGAGGTGGGTCCCTTTGAGGCATCCTTTGAGTTGGAAATATTTCTTAGGTGATTTGCATAAGCTGAATGATATCAGGCTGGTATGTCTGGAATTCTTAGGGTGGCTTTAGAGATTGAGCTGTTGGTAGCTGCAGCCCAAGAATGTGTCATGCTTCTATTCTGTGGTGTTAATGGAAATGAAATCTTCATGAGGATTTCATTTGCTGATTATGTCCATTAGTTTTCTCTCACAGACTGATACCTTTGGGGACTTCTCTATGTATCATGCTTCAGCTTTTAAGAAGTCCAGGCACAGTGATGTAATGCAGTGAGAGTGAGCACTGTGTCAGTAGATGTTTGAATACACTGCCTAGAAGTGTGAGTTAAATGTGCCCAGGGCACGTAAGTGGAACTGTTGAATTTCAAGATTTCTTGAAAAAATACTAAATAAACTAGTTCCAATTTTCTCTTTTAATAACAATTCTTCTATGGAAGGGTTACACTTCTATGGAAAGGTTATCACAAATGTGATGCCATTTTCTTATCTTTCACTCTTCCTGAAACAAGGTGTTTCACTTGCAAATATTTTTCGTGTACAGTTATATGTGTGCCTGGGTGTGGTGTTAGTGATCTGGGCTGTGGGTTTGCTGACCTATTGGTGCCTTTTTAGCACTGAAAATGGACTTCTTGTCTCTAGTGGCCAGGGTTCTTTGGAGTCATTCCTGGTTCTTGGGCTTCTCATGAATCCCTCGGACAAATGGTCCATCACTGTATGATGGATCTTTTTAGTTCAGAAGTGAGTAGTTCAGAGCCAAACACTTCAGCCTTAAATGTTACTAACTCCCAGCCTTTCCTGCTTTGCATATTGCAGACACGAGATAATTACTAAATCTAGAAAGGACATTTTAGTAGAGGCGAGGGAGAGGGCCTGTAAAGCTGACAGGCAGCTGTGTGCTGTTTGAGTCATGCATCATGTGCATTGTGTTCTCTTAGTTTCAGGCTGTGTAAGGCCATATGAATTTGCATGAGTGTATAGTTTCATTTTTAATATGTTTGTTTCACTTTTTTGTTCAACTGAAGGAAGGATCTGCTTCACAACTGCCTTAGCCTCAAGTCTTTAGCTGAAAAAGTACTGAACTTCCCACTTGACAAGTCTCCTCATGTGCGTTGCAGCAACTGGGAAGCAGAAGAACTGACACAAGATCAGGTGTGTTCTCCAACTTACTGTTTTGGGAGGAAAAGTAACCTTCTTAGTTGAAAAAGAGGTTTTACAACAGGGAGATCTGAGCCTATTCGAATTATACCTCAAAACCTTATGTGTGGCAGGGCTGAAAGTTAATTTCAGACTCACTGCTTGCATTTCCCTCCTTTTCCATGAAGATAATTTTCTGCTATTCTCCCTGGATTCTCTTCCCTTTTTTTTCTTTAGTTCTGAAAGATCTGTGAGGCAAGATCCCTTGAAGAAGTGTTTCCAAAAACCTCACCTTTTTATTATTTTTTTCTATCGGTAGCAGTCAGTGCAATATTAGAGAGGCACTGGAAATCTTGTTCACCTTCTTTGGAGCATTGTTGTTTTCCCTGACTTTCCGGTTTCTATAGTCAAGCTGCACATGCCTGCAGAAGTAATGACCGGCAGAGGGAGTGACAGGACAAAAAACCAAGCTGAATACTCTTAGCCAGTGTGCCAAAAGGGAACTTTTTGTGAGGGAGGGATTGGTGGGGTAGGAGGATGTCTGACCTAAATATATTTTCAGTCCCTTGCAGTTCCTGGGGGCACTACCCCCAGGGTAATGGGATGTGGTGATGTTATGAAAGTGCCACTCAGCTGGCAAAACTTCATGTGAAATTCAAATGGAAATGAGTTCACCTTCTGGTTTTACTGTACCTTGTGTTAAAGATTGATAATGTTGAGAGTATTTGCTGTTTGTCAGTATCTTAATTTCTGTGCTTTTCTCCAGATTCTGTATGCTGCTAGGGATGCCCAGGTCTCAGTGGCTCTGTTCTTCCACTTGCTGGGATTTACCAGCCTCCCTGCTACATCTGAAGGTGAAAACTCTGTCACTGCTTGGGAGAAAGCACGGGGTAAGTGCCAGGGCTTGGTGGATATCCCATTTAGAGGAAGAAAGAGTGGCAGCACAGGAGAGGAGAAGAGTGGAGAGGGACGTTCCCCTCAGAAAGCAAAGAATCGGAAGTCTTGGGTGAATGGCCAGCCCTCTGGCAATCAGCAAATCAGAGATCCACGGAGGCAGAAGCGAAAGCCTCTGGGTGTGGGATATTCTGCACGGTGAGTATATGAGCACATCTTACTCTTTGAACTGCATATGGAAAACCCTGAGTGTTGCCTCATGCTCTGGTCATTAACCAAAGTAGATCATATGAGCTAGGAAAGGGAACACAGAACCTAACAGTCATGGGGGTCAGATGCTATTTCTGTTTTCCTCGTTTTCCTCTAGATGGTATTGAAAGCGGGGGCAGCACTTACATCTCTACTTAGATCAGGAGCAAATTGAGGTGTTATCTTTGAGTTTTGCCTTCCTTCCTTCCCTTGTGGAAGCATTAGCCAGAGAGCAGAGTCCTAGCAGGAAGCAGTTGTTTTTCCAGGTATTATTCTTGGGTGTCCAAGGTGTCCTGAGCAGAGCCAGGAGTTGGAATCGATGATCCTGGTGGGTCTCTTCTGACTCAGCATATTCTATGATTCTGCTGCCCAAACAGCTGTGCCCTGTCTTATCCAAGGAAAAGGTGACAACTGCAGAGAGCTTGTCCTTTCACCAGGATCTACCTCGTGAACTGTTGTTTGTCCTTTGCTGTCTCATGTTGCTGTGGTCACAGAGGTGGCAGGGCTGAAAGCTGAGGTTAGCAAGGGTAAGACATGTTATGTGAGGTGCTAGAGGGCACGGGAAGGAACAACCTGTGGTAGCAACAAAACACTGCCCTTCTGTGTTGGCCAGGGGGTAACAGGAGAAAATAGTGCTGCTTTGGCCTTGCAGAGGCTGCTGTTGCTGGATTCAGGATTACCATCCATACAGGTGATTTTTTGGAGTGAATCCTAAATTGTTATGGGCTTTTGCTAGCAAGAGTTCAGTTGTTTTTAAATTAAAAATGAGTTGAAAAACTTGCTTTAAGCTCAATAAAGTGGAAGATATGGGATATCTGTATGTTTGGTTTTGTTAGAATACAATCTAATAAAATTTATCACTGGACATAACTGAAATTATATGTAATTATCATTGGGGAAAAAATAATTTTCTGTATTTGTTTTCTTCTTTTTAAGTTTATTGGACTGACAATGAAGAAATTTTAGTGTAGTCAATAGTATTGATTTCATTACCAGTGATTAACAGTATTGTGTTTTACAGTGCAAGTCCTTTTTTTTTTTTTAAATTGCTTATTTAGACGCTGTGTAATACAAAACAGGAGGACTGCATCTCATGGGAGTATTAAAAATTAAACAAAATAACATTCCAAGATAAATTAAGATATCCCCATATATGGTTATTTATTTTTTGTTTTTAACTGTGCTTGACTTCACAAGAGATCTGTAGACTCACTGCTTTTTACAGTATTTACAGCAATATGGCTCTGGTCTCAAATAACACTGGCTATGGTTTCAGAAGTCCTTTTTCACTTTTCCTTTCTGTTTAAGTCTGTTTAGTTTTAATGTTTATTTATTCAGAAGTACTGAAATTATCATGGTAACTGAGTCGAACTATTGATGCTCAGTAGAAGGAGACCTCCTGTATCTTTTGTTGGTTTTTTTTCCCTCACAGACCTCAGAAGAAATAATTTTGCCAGATTGCATAGCCTATGAATCAACCTTTTTAGCTGGAAGAGCTCTGCTGAGTACTAATTTGTACAGTCTCACTGTAGAGAGAAAAGGAAACTTTTCTCCAGTGTGTTGGACATGTCTGGCCAGTTCCTCCCAGGTCCTCTCTGAGCCCAGCCTGCTCCATGCTTCAATTTTGTTTGAAGGAGGTTGGCAGAGTAAGGAAATGTTTTCTGCAAAACAGAGTCCTTCCACACACTGCCACAAATAGCCAGAGACTGCTCAAGCAGGACTTCTTGTCACTGCCAAAGGTTGGGGCCTGTGTTTGAGGGCATCAGCTCAGCTTCGTTGTTCTCCTGAACTCATGTGTTCAAGTTCCCAGTGCTGAAAGAGTGTTTTTAGACCATTTCTCTTGGGTGAATAAAGTAATTGCTATTCACACTAAATTTTAGAAAAGTTTTCATGGTAAAATATTAAAATCCAGGCTTAGGCAGCTGATCCTTGAAACTGCCTTGCCTGTAAGTTGATGCTCTCTTTGAGCTTACTCTTAGCTCATCATATTTTGTTACTTCAATTCTCTTTTGTTTTCTAATTCAACTTTTTTTTAAATGCTGTCTTCGTTGATGACATCTCTTGAAAATTTGAATTCAAGAGTTATAATTCTGTTGGCAGCAGGAGAGCAAAGATACCTTATGGTCAGTTGGTGAACCCTGGATGAATTTTCAGATGTACTGCTTCCCTGAGCAGCAGCCTGTGGAGTCTCAGCAGCCTCAAGTTTGTGTTTAGGGACACTCCTGGGATTTGGAGGAAGCTGCCTGAACTGCAATGTGGCACACAGGGCTGTAGAAAGCTCTGGGGTTTTTTTGCATGCTATTATAGCTGCTGTAATACTACCCTTGTTTCATAGAAAATCTCCACTGTATGACAACTGCTTCCTGCATGCACCAGATGGACAGCCCCTGTGCACTTGTGATCGCAAAAAGGCTCAGTGGTATTTGGACAAGGGGATTGGAGGTAGGCATACCAGTTTTCCTGTTGGTATTTGAAATGCTGCTCTTCTCTTCTCTTCTCTTCTCTTCTCTTCTCTTCTCTTCTCTTCTCTTCTCTTCTCTTCTCTTCTCTTCTCTTCTCTTCCCTCTTCTTCCCTCTTCTTCCCTCTTCTTCTCTCTTCTCTTTCTTCATAAGGGAGCATGAATTTTTTTGTATCCTTTCTTATTGGAAGTACCGTTGGGGATTCACTAGGATAAGACTTACATTGTAGCATTGTTATTTTAGCTTTCTGATACAATTTGTCTTGAATATTTTCTCTTTGCTGTTATCCTTTTAGAGCTAGTTAGCACAGAACCTTTTGTTGTGAAGCTGCGGTTTGAGCCTTCAGGACGTCCCGAGTCTCAAGTTGATTATTATCTGACAATCAAAGAAAACCTCTGTGTTGTATGTGGCAAGCGAGAATCCTATATCCGGTGAGTTGTTCAGTCCGTAGGAGAAAAATGCATCTTATAAAACTTGCAGATGAGGTCTGCATCAAGTTTGGCATCCAGAAGCTTGGTTAGTGGCCTGAAACATTGTGCTTGTTCATGTTCTGGGTGGGACACTGTTTGAGTGCTCTGCAGTTGTTTGGCTGTGTGATACACTGAAGAGACCAGCCTTTCATCTTACAGAGGCAGGAGATATTGATCCTGGGAGAGATCAAAGCATATGGAACATGTGATTGCTGCAGTTTGAGTGACGGGGCAACAGTGTGCTGACACACACTGGGTGGGGTGGCATCCCCTCCCCAAAAGAGCTATACTATTCCTTCCACTACTTAATCCTTTATTTTTGAAAGGCTTGGGTGAGCCTAAAGGTCATGAGGTCAAAAAGAACAAGATTTTTCTCTTTGTCTTTTTGTCTGCTATTGATTGAGAAGTATACTTCTCATAGTGCCTTACTTGATTTTATTTTTTTTTAACAGTATGAATCTTTAATTGAAAGTGATGAATTTTTGGAAAGAAAAAAAAAGCAATGCAGAAAATCTGGAGAGAGAACAACAAATGAGAAGAATAAAAATAATTACTTTTTGTACTACGTGTCCTGGTAATCTTTGCATACCTGGACTTTTAGTTTTAGTTGACCCTTTCTGGGGCAGGAAGAAGAGGAACTGGGGAGCAGCAGCTCCAGACAAATGCAATGAGCTGTCTGTTTTGTTTTCTCTAGGAAGAATGTTGTTCCTCATGAATATCGAAGGCACTTCCCCATCCAGATGAAGGACCACAACTCGCATGACGTGCTCCTGCTCTGCACATCCTGCCATGCCATCTCCAATTACTATGACAACCACCTGAAGCAGCAGCTGGCCCAGGAGTTTGGGGCTCCCATCGGCTCTGAGGAAGGTGTGCATCTCCTGGAGGACCCTCTGCGCAGGCAAGTGCGCTCGGGGGCGCGAGCCCTGCTGAATGCAGACAGCCTGCCTGACCCTCGGAGGGCAGAGCTGCTGCAAAGCATCAAGGACTTCTATAACACAGACACAGTCACTCCAGAGATGCTCCAGGCAGCAGCTGGTCTGGAAACCAGGTATAGCAAGCCCATGTAGGCTGGGTGTAAGGTTTTTAGTCATTTATATTGCATTTCTTACTGGTTTTGTTTTTGTTTATACCCATCTCCCCTCAACCCACCACTGGTCTCTGAACCACAGCTCTTGTTTCTTTCCCTCTTTCCCTTCTTCCTCACCAGTCTTCTGTTCTTGCTCTCCATCTTCCCCTCCAATATTTTATACTTCTTCTGAAAGACAGATCAAGACAAGATTCTGAAGGACAGTCCTATCGGAAGTCTTCTCTTCTTCACTTTCTCAAAGCCTCCCCAGATATCTTTTCTTAACAAGTGTCTAGTCTCTGCATGAAATGAATATCTTTTCCTTGTTATGCTCGCTGTTGTTTGTAAGTGCAGATGTTGTAACTCTGAACCCGTCCAGGCAGGGAATTCAGTGACAGGCTCAGTGCTCTGAAGGGTCATATAATTCTTGCCTTGAGAAATTTGCAGTCTCCTGAGGAGCTTGTAATGGACCTTAAGAGCTTTGTTTAGTGTTGCTGTGAAGAACACATTCTCAGTTCAGAGAAACCGGCTTTACAGCGTAACTGTGTTCCAGAAAACAGTTTGTCATTGAAGCAAAGCTTAAAACTCTCCCTCTTCATTAGCTTACCCTTTGTCAGTAATTAAACTCTGCAGCTGAGAAGTATTTTCAGTGTCTTGCTGTTCACTGGAGAGAGATTGGGAGTCTGACAGCAGGCTTGTGTGAAAATAAATTGTGCTTGTGTCCTGGCAGGATCTGCAATGAGAGCTACGTGCCACATGGACTGAAGGTGGTGCAGTGTTGTGCTAAAGGAGGCCTGCGCTCTCTTATGCAGCTGGAAAGACGCTGGCGGCAGCATTTCTTGGACAGCATGAAGCCCAAACACCTCCCAGAGCAATGGTCAGTGGACCACAACCATGTGAAGTTGATTCAAAAGTATGGGGAGGATCTTCAGATCAAGCTGTCATGAAACTAACTTCCTGGACTCTGGATTGTGTCTAATGGAAATATGTGACTGAAAATGGAAAGACTGTTTTTATTTCTATGTCTCCACTAACACCTGGGGCCTGGATTTGCAAAAAGGCAGCAGTAGATCTGCCAGATTTGCCAGTTAGAATGAAATTTGACAGTTTATAGACTTAAATCCATTGACTTGTGCATTCAGGTGGTTTGGAAGTTTAATCTTAATGTGTCACTTAACAGTTCAGGGCAAGAGGGATATGATAAAGGAGCTTGTCTGTTCAAAGTGATTATGAAGAATCATTTTCTAGCATGCAGGATGTCTGATGTCTCCAGGCCATCTAGTAGAGTGAGTCCAGAGAAAGGCAACAAAAGCACAATACATGAATGTTTCTAGATTTTCTGACATACATTTGTGCCCTTGGCTTTACCTTGAGAGTCTTTACATTGAGGGTCTTCTTGATAAAAATCTTTGTTTTCAGTACAATTGTACTCATAAGAGTTCTTCCTAGAGAAGACTCCCTGCCAGAGAGAGATTCCTTGTTTGGAAGAAGCAAACCAACCTTATTTTTTTGCAGATTCTGAGCTGTCTCAGCATTGTAGATAGGCCTAGCAAGTTTCCTGGTGATAGGTGCCTGATGAGAAGTGTGCTCGCATGTGCAGGGCTGTTACAGAGGCAGGGTGGCATAACTCCTGACTGGAGTGTTGGAATGGAAGTGTCTTGGTTTGAAAAGACATCTGCTAAGGAAGGCAGGAGCCTCTCGAAATGGAAAATGTAAACCCCCATAAAAATGCAGTAACACAAAAGAAAAAAAACACTGACAGAGTCAGAATACACTCTGTCAGTCAGGGTGTTGGTAGCAGTCCCATTAAATGGAGTCTGCAGTCCTCCTGGAGTGACAGATGTGGTTCTGTTGAAGCAGTGGTCCCGTACAAGGGTGCAGTTTTCCTCTGAAGGTCCAGTGGTGATGTAGATGGGCCTGGTCTTCCTCTGGGAATCCAGTGGAAAAAGGCTGCCCTGATGTCCCAAGACTCAGATTTTATCTAGGTAGGAAATGCTTGGCTCCACCCCCTGGGTGGGGCATCTCCCAATGGGGTGATGTAATTTTATCAGTCATACAGTGGGACTGAATGCCCATTAACAGAAGATATCTCCCTGGACAAAGGATGGGTTGTGGAAGAGATGAAGAAAACTGTCCCCCCCTGGTTTCAACAGCTGGACCATTAACAAAGGATATCCCCCTGGACTTAAGAGGGATGGGTCATGGAAGAGATAAGGAACACTGCTCCACCTAGTCTCAACAGATGGTGATAGAATACATACTGCTGGTTACATCTTGCATTGCAACCTAAGGCACAAAAGATGCAGGCTCTTTAGGAAGAGCAGGCACTAGAGATAAGGAGGAGGTGTCACCTTCTATGTCAGTGATTGGCTGGAGTGCATGGAGCTCAGTCTAGGGATGGATGAGGAGTCCATCAAGAGCTTAGGGGTCAGGATTAAAGGGAGGGCAGGGACAGGTGAAAGAGGGCATCTTTGAATAGCACTTGGTGAGTACCTTTCCATATCAGACTGAAATAAGGACAGGTGTCTTAAAAGGAATGAGAGGAAACAATTTAAATTAAAGACCAGAAGCTTTTAAGAGATCTGACCACATATGGCAAAAAATGGAAAATCTGATGTTCTGTACCTGGATTTGACATGTGTGGTGGTGAGCAGGTTATACTCTCTTCATGCCTGTTTCTCTGTCTCTAAAATGGGACTAATAATACTTAACTATCTCACAAAGGTGTTGTGAGGCTTAATTAATTTATGTTTTTGTAAAATGCTTTGAAAATATAAGCTGGTGTATCCTAATTATTATTGTTTTTTTTAAGATGTGCTGTTGTCTAACTTCCTTAAATATTCATGTTTTTGTCTGGTGCTAGACCTTAGTTAAAGATAACTTTTTAAAAATACACACTCCTTTCTGTAAAATTCCTTTTGATGATTTTGATTGCATGAGATGAATGTGCTTCTACTGAAGGATGAAGCTATGCTCAACTTTTATATGCCTCTGTAAAGAAGTTTCAGTAAAACTCTTAGCTTCACACTGCTGTGTATAGCACAGTTGACCCACATTTTTGTATAACATTTGGGCAGAATCCTAGACCTGCTGTGATTGTGGCTGAAACTGTACCTTATCAGATAATTCAAGAAATTTCACAGGCCAGGGGTAAAAACCCTGTTTGTATCAGAGACTGTTTGAGATAAGTAGGAGCCATGGAGAAAAATGGTACATTAATGGCATCCCAGAGGAGTTGCAATAACAGCATGAGGAATCAAAGATTCGTGATAAATACTACTTATCACAGAGCTGCAAATGAGATAATTTTCATTATAAGGGCAGTTTTTTTCCTGTACCACTGGCAAGTCTTAACAAAAAATCATCTAGCCAAATGTGGTCTGTCTCTGTGCTCATTCACACAGCTGATTATAATCCCAGCAAGACCTTTCTGCCTACAGCAGCAGTTTGGATATAACCGTTTCTCTCCAGAGCATTTTGAGCATGTGTTCAGATAGTGCTATATCCTGTCTCTATCCGATCGGGGTGTTGAGAGCTCTCTGCGTGACTCAGAAACTCCTTTTCTGTCATCAGGAGTACGAGGTGTCCATTTCACCTCTTTGTTCTGCTTTGTTTTTTCTCCCTTTGTTCTGATATAGGAGCTCCTGATCAAACTCTTTAATGGAACCGAGTGGCTGACCACAGGGTCAGGCCTTTTCTGTTTGTGAGACAAGAAAGTTATGTGGAGACAGGAACTGGACTGCAGGTCCTCTATTTTTAAGGAGCCAGTGGTATCATTGAAGAGGGTTTTTTCCAAATCACTTGTTCAGAAATAGAAACTAGCGAGGAGAACTTCCTTCACAAATATTTTCTAAACTAAAATTCTTTGTTGTTTGTAAGATATCCTTAACTTGCGTAATTTTAATTCAGTCTGAAAGAAGAGGGGAAGCAATATATTTATTACGCAGAAGTAGATTGGCTTTATTTTATTATGATTTTAAATTTTCTACTAGTCTGTAGATAAAACTTCCTTGTATGTCTCCGTTGCTAATTGTTACATTCTATAAAAGTTTTCTCTTTTACCAGACTTAACACTTTTGAAGTTCTGTTGTTCCTTTCTTGCGTGCTTGCTTTTTCTCTTCTTTCCTTGTGTCTTACCCAGTCCTTATGGCTCCATTGTTCCTTACAGTAACACCTGGACCTCCCCCTCTGAGTTTTCCTTTCCAGTGCCTTCCCTGATTTGTGTGTCAGAGATCAGCTGTGGAAGAGCCCATGCTGGCAGCAATACTGTACTTCTAAGCAATGGGATAGTGAGCTTGCTCACGTATGTGTGAATAGTGGATTCAGGTGCTGTCCTTGGCCTGGTCATTTTGGTCAGTCATGGCTACAGATCTATATTTGTTCAAATGAAACCTTAGGTTTTTCTCAGCCTGAGCATTCATCTAGGTTCCCCCAAGCATTTTACCTTAACTGGGACAGTCCTGTACTTAAACACACACATCCGTTTTGTCTGTGCAGGGGGAGTATTGGCAATGCTCTCTGTACAGGCTGGTTTTCACAACGTGGGATTTTTCTTTCTGTTGCTTGTCACTTCACATTTTTAGGTTTGTCCAAAGTGTACTGCCAGAGATGGGGGAGAGAAATTTTCCCTTTTACTTGGTACTTGGTGCCATCTGCCTCAAACTGGTCCTTGCAGGTTAGTGGGGAGCACACCACATCTGCTGAGATCCCCAAACCTGCCTTGGCTTATGAATTCCCTGCAGAACTTGCTTCCATCCTTTTTGTTTAATGTGTTTTGCCCATGTGAAACAGATGTTCTTCTGTAAGAGTACAACTGGGTACAAATTTCCAGAGACACGTATCTGAAGTGGAAGAAGCAATGGCCCTTGAAACCCTTCTTCTCTGGGCTACAAACTTATTTCTGTCTTTCCAAACACTACAGTTCGTGGTTTTTCTTGATTTTTCAGTAACTTAGACATTATTGCAAGGTGCAGGATTTACCAGCTGGGCAGCATTGTCTGTTGGAGGTGCAGTAGGTGCTGCACTTTTCAGCAGACTGTACATGACATGATAATTATGCTGCTGACAGTCTTGGCATTTGGGGTGCCTTGGTTTTCCTCTTTTGACAGTCTCTAAAGGTCCCAGCTGTCACATCTGTGACTGACAGGACTGAAGACAACATATCCCTGTGGGCTTGCATTTTTGTCTGTTTGGTATTCAGTAATGGGATGGGAAGCTCCCTTCCTATTGCATTTCTATTGCTCCGGCTCCTTAGGGAGTATCTGAACTCTGCACTGTCTGTAACATGGTTTTGGTGGGAGGTTTTCTGTGAAGGCAGTGTGGTTGAGAAGTACCTCACTGCCTTAGCCCCATGCCTGAATGTCTTGGAGGAACTGGGTCTTTTCACATGCAAAGGGAGCTTGTGTAACAAGGAGTCACCTGCCTGTCTGCAGTGTTCTGTATGGATTTAGAGGCACCTCTAGTCTGAGCCAGAAAGTCAATTTTCATCACTGCTCCTTTATCTCCTTCTTTTGGGCCTCCACAGTTGTCCAGACCTGTAAGATCTTCATTCCCACAGGCTGCCATCCCCTTTGATGTTCCTTGGGAGTAGAGGCTATTACAACGAACTTTCTACTTAGCTCAATACTATTGGTATAAGGACTTTTCCTCACCTTGAGGAGTACGTTGTTCTGGAGAAAGACAGTTTGAGCTAAGTGCAAAGAAGATATATCCAGCTTTCTCTGGGACTTATTAAAGGAGCCACAGTGAGCCCTCTTGTATTAGCCCTGCATCAAGGGGGTTTTGTTAAATGCTTTTACAGGTAAAGAGGGTAATGTAAGTGAGCCAGCATGGTTAAGCTTAGTAGAGGGGGAAAAAAGCCCCAAAAGCCAAATAAACATGCATGGAACATATTTCCTCTTAATCAAAACATATTCCTCTATCACTGTGAATTCTATCATGAAGAGCAGGCAGCTCTGGCAAGGATTTTCTGTGCCAAGGTTAGTGCTGCATCCTCTCCTGCCACTTAACTGTAATGGAACTTGTTTCTGTCTTGAGTTAGCCAGTGTGATGCTACCTGGGGTCTCAGTGGTGTTGGTCACCAGGAACCAAAGCAAAATCATCTTTCTGTTATTACTTTCCTTTGCAAGCTATTGGATAAGTTCAGCTTTGAGACAGGAGGGAGTAAAGAGCACAGAAAAAAAAGAGGATGGAAGCTTTTACTGTAAAATCTTCAGATAACAAGATGTCCTCTTCAGATAACAAGAAGCCATTTTCTTGTGCAGGAAAAACTTAAGCGTCATCTATGGATGATAGAAAATATGGCTTCTATCTTTCTTTTCTTAAAAAAGTGAAAGATTGTGCAGTGGGTAAGAAGGAAAAAAGGAGAAGGCGTTTGTGTATCTCAGCACAAATGTGACAAACCTGTGAAAAGGGTCCTAGGCATCTATCAGAAATGCAGGCTTAAGAGAAAAACTGCCTGTCCAAACTCCCTTCACAAAAGCCCCTGCTGCTCTAAGAAGCTGCTTCACATTGTATCATGCTCTGTGGGGATCTGAAATGTGTCTGTTTCACATTGATTAACAGCAAGTTCTTTCCAATTGATTGTTCTTTGAAAAATGTCAGACAGTACTTTGCATTAGCTGAGATCTCCAAGTTGCTTTTCCTTTTTCCTCTGTGCCATGACTCTGTCCAGGACTTCTAGCCGTAAATAAAAGCAGAGAGACTGTCTGACTTCTGGGGCGTGTGAAAATATGAGTGGGACTCACTTTCAGTGCACTATGAATAAAAAAATCGTTATCCCTACTTATCTAGCAAGGGCTATGGGGAGTTGAAATCTGAGCTGTAAGTATGTGTATATAGTTTTATGTCATATTTTTGCTATTCATATAACGTTTTCCATATGCTTTAGAAGCTTTATACTATCTTGTGTCCCCCTCTGGTTCTCCTGTGATATATGAGTAGCAAGGCTAGATGTTGTTCAGCTGTATGTCTCAAAGCACTGTGCTGATGTCTTAAAGACCAGCTCCATTTTACAGATATTTTCTCCACACAAGTAGTAGAGTCAGTCCAAGCAGTAAAACTGGAACTTAAGAAATCCTTACAGAACTCTGGAAAACATCAGACTAGACTGCCTGTCTCTTCACAAAGTGTTTATGGGGAAGAAAACTGCCTTCAAGTGCATCTTCTGTGTACCATAGGTGATGGTGAATGATAGATCCTTGATAGATCCTGAAGAATACCCAAATACTCCATTTTTTCCTGCCTTGCAAATGGGCTTTGGGACTCTTAATGCCACTGGCCTCTGGCCCCATTGGCTCCATGCCCTAGTTATGCTCCGCTGCCTTCAAGGTTTCCAGTATATAGTGAAATATTGGAATGTGTTCCAATTTTGGACAAAGAAACCAGCAGGTGAGGTAAATACAGGTAGATAAATGTAAAAGCTAAAGAAGGTGTGTTATCTGTATTTCACTCAATTTGAATAATCACCAGTTAAAACCAGAAAGACTTCCTGCTAGCCACCAACCTTTTGCTGGATGTGTTTCACTGCCAGTTGTGTCCAGTCAGTGAGTTCACAGTAAAAGCTTATTCTCGTGGTGGGCTGTAGTAGGGGACAAGGAAGAGGAATGGCCATAGCTAGTGGGTTGGCATTCAGCTACTAGCCTTGTTTCTTGGCCTGCCTTGCCCTAATCTTGAAGGGAAGGGAGCAGAGGGAAGCCTGAATGGGTTCTTGTCCTCATCACTGCCTCTCTTGCTGAAACCTCACCACTCTGGAAAGCGAGTCCTGTGCTCTGCAGAGAACATCAGTGTGGAGATGTGGTTTATGAGCAAAATCGAGAAGAACTGAGTTTGTCTTGTTTAGGGGAAACAACAGAGGGACAAAGTGGTGAATAAGAAACATGTTGTGCAGAAGAGGAGCAGGACTTTTGTGGTGTGCTTTCTAGTCTAGCTAGGGCAGGAGGTTATGGACTTAAATGTCAACGAAGGAGATTTGTGCTAGCCATGAAGAAAAGCTTCCTTACAGTATGCACTGCTTCACAACACAGGTCACATTGCTTTCTTAGCAGCACACTGACTGCTCCCCAGCTGCAAACCATCTGTGCTGCCCACTGACAAACCCGGAGGTGATAAAAACTAAAATATTTTAGCTAACTCTGTGCATGGACGTTCTGCTCCCTTATGTGCTATGTGCCCTTCAGTCACCTGCTGCCAAGACAGACACGCAGAGCTTCTCTCTGAACTACTTTAATTAATATGTGCCTGCTCTGTATTTTTATAGCTCTCAAAAAAAATAGCTGTGAGTGGTATCTTGTATCAGAAGGAGGTTTTATATCACTGCTGCGAAGCTTGCCATTGCTACTGCTGAGGAGGTGACCTTGGCACGTGTTCTCTCCCCTTCGCTTCTCACACTATGTATTAACACCATACTTGGCACTTCCAGTCAAATGCTTCAAAAAAGGACACAGAAGCCAAATGAGGATTTTTAAAATGCAACTTAGTAGCTTTCCAAAAATCCCTGCTTCCTTGAGAAAAATTGCAGAAACAGACCTCCAGACCTAAATGAACATTCTCTTCCCAAGTATGTGCTCATTTTTTTAAAATCTCAGAACTTCACTTAGGTGAGACAATGGAGTCAGTAACCTCACTAGCCTTACTTTTCTATAAAATTCCTGAGAGTTTGCTGGGAAGATTTCACCACCATCCCCACCCCATGAAGTTAAATGGAACTGCTGCACAAAGAAAAAAATTGTGCTGGAATCAAGATGGGAAATACATGCCAGTAAAACCAGCATGATTTTCTCACTTGCATCCTGAACAAAGATGAAGGGGAAAGCCTGAAAAATACAATCAACTTGAAGGGAATTCCAAAAGCCATGGGGTGCTGTGTGTTAGGCACACTACAAAAAAATAAAAATAACCCGTATGATCCATGAGGGCGAGGATAAACATGTAGGAATTGCTGTGCTGGACTGAAGCCAAAGTCTAGTTCAAGACAGTTTCACTGACCTTACTAGTCAGTGGTGTGAGCTTGGTTCTCCCCAGATAGTTTGTTTTTCACACTTCATGTTTTCAGGGTGAAAACTGACTGATATTTCCTGTGGTAGTTTGAGGAGAGCTAGGCAGAATTCTTTTAACAAGCCTCCTATCAGGAAGACATGGGGCAGTGCCTGCTTTGCTGGGGCTGAGCTGTATGGCCAGGAAGATTTAATTTCACCTTCCCCTCTCTAAATAACCAGCAGTGAGCAGACTCTCAATAAGTTGCCTGTCTGAAAAACGTCAGCTAAAGTGACTGCATGTGTTTCTTCCAACATGAATTCCCAAACTGCATTTAGGGTTTGATGAGGGAGGAGTAAGTCCCTCATGATACAATACTGCTTCAGTTTGCTTCAGAAAGGCTCCAGCACAAAGGAACTGTAGGTTAGTTAACAGAGCGTTTTACAAGGAAGAACTTAAAAGTTAAGTCTTCATGCAGGGTGAGCTTTGAAGTATTCTATGCTCTAGCTGACATTGTTTCTTTTAAGGATGAGGGATGCAGGGAGTAATGGTAAATATAGAGAGAGTCTGCGGATGAAATGCTAGTGTTCAGGCAGTTTTAGTGGTAACAAGCTATTTATTTATGTTTTAACCCCAAAGATTCAGTGCTCTAGGTGTGCTGATTTGATAGGGGAGAAAGAGGATTCTCCACCCTCCTTCCTGTATTTGTCAGTGGATTATTGTGATAGTGACATAAAAAGATGTTGGGGAACATTGTCAGAAACACGTAACCAGACTTCCCAATTTCATTGCGTGGCAGAGGAGTAGAAACTCATTCTATGCATGCTAGCCTCACTGCTCTGCAGATTTGACATGAAGGAGACAAAAAAGGCATTAGAGCTGCTTTTGTGGTCCTTATTGCCCCTGCTGAAACTGCCTGCCTATCAACAGCTGCACTGTGTGAACAAGACACTTGCAAGGTAGCTGGATGGTGAGCCAGCTGGGGAGATGAGCATTAGTGGCAAGGAGACAGATGAACAGGTATCATTTGTTCAGGCTTGAGGAACACCATGGCTGTGTCTTCAGCAGTGAAGAGCTTAAATGTCCGTGGTCTTCACTGGCTATGGCCTGTTAATGCCCACTGAGATGTATAAAGGGACCTATTTTCTAAGCTAGCACAGACCATCTGGAGAGGACCCTCTGGATGCATCTGTCTCTGTCATGATAGGCAGAAATTCAGACCACGCTTGCATACCGTTAATTATTATTTTGATTGGAGGTGGACTTTTGGATGGTCTTTTTGTTTATCTAACTGAAATGTGACCTGATGCTGTCAAGGGGGTGCAAAGGCCTGTTATGTGTTAATAGCTCATTCCCCTGGCAATGTCGTGCTATAAACACCTTGAATCCAGCAGCTGTGTCCATCCTGAGGAAGCTGCACTGGTTTTATGCTATCAGTATACTAAAGCAGTATTACTTTTGTATCGACAATCTTCTCTCCCTTTTAGCAGTGAATAGTAGAAGTAAGTAAATTACATTTTTCTGACAAAAGAGAATAAAAGGCGTTACATCTGTGTGTCTCCACCTCAGGCTCCAGGCTGTGTGCATTTATGCACTGCTGGCAGCCTGGATTCCTGCTGAGACACAGCAACCTAGTACAAAGGAGCCTGCTAGGGAATTGGGCACTGGAGTGTCACCAAACTGAGGTGGAAGGTTGTCGCATCACCGGGGGCCAGCAGGAGCAGAGGAGTAAGAAGGCAGTACCAGGGAATGGACCTCTTGACTTCAGTCATTGCAGACCTCACAATTTCAGCTGTTGTTCCTGTTCCCTGTTAATTTCATATCAAGAAGACCCAAAACACACACAATGAATGTAGGAAATGTATCACTGCTCCTTCAGGCAGCTCCCATGGGGAAGTCTGTCCTTGTAATTTCTAAAACCTCGAGTCCTTGGAAAGGGGTGCTGCCTCAGTGGTTGAGCTCATGCTTTAGCAGGTGGGGTGGTGGTAGGGCATTGCACCTCAAGTGCAGCACAGTTGGAAACAGTGTAACAGAGCTGGAAAAAATTATTCCCAAATGCAGCGGAATAGTTGGGAGTTGAGAACAGAAATAAAGTGAGATTGGGGCATTTTAAGACCAAGCTGCTGAACAGGATTTTCAGAGCCACAGCTGATCAGTCTTCAGAGATGGGAAGAAAGTTCTTTCCTTAAGGTGTGTGTCTTTTGTGTCCCAGTTCTTCATTTCTGACCTCTCTTGCATCCATAAACTATATTCTGAATCTTGCTCAAAGCTGTGAAATCTTGATTTCAATAAATCCACATCCAAAGCATGATGCGTGGGCTGAGGTCAAGAAATTACATATTCAGCAGAGGTATAAAATAAAAAGTACCATCAAACCCTTCTAAATCTCAATGCACTGGCTATAGCTCATTTATTGACTTCTGCTCAGTCTGGGGGCAAAAAAAATGAACGTGTACAGTCTGCCTCAGTTCAGTCCATGGGAGACAGTGCCAGGTCACTGATTTCAATGTTTTATTAGTGGAAGAACTGCATATGAACCAAAAATGAATTACAGGTTTTGTTATTTATGCTGTAATGGTTGGTGGTCTAACTATGGATGGAAATTTGGGTGAGCCTCAGCTCATGATGAATGGATGATGACCTAACAGTCTGATGTCATCACAAATCATTTCTGTTGCAAATGATTTAAAACAACTTCAGATTTAGATGAATATGGTGCTAGTTGCACCCCAGACAGCAGATGGTCTGTCATTATTTTTCTTCTCCCATGGGACCCCAGATTCACCGATTTTTTGTAAGGCACTTTGTTCTCTTTTATCTGCAGTAAGAGCAATCCACTTTCTGTTCTTCCTCTTCTTCCTTACCGAAGAACTAACATTCATTCACTTTTCTTTACAGCAGGCTTATTCTGAAGCAGTCAATGCAATACTGAGTGTGCCTGGGAAAGGAACAGCCTCCTGGATATTCCTTACAATGCATGGGACACCTGACTGAGGAATTCCTGGTTTTCTCCAAAATCCCTCCTCTGGTGAGCAGTTTCTTGTTGCACCTCCCTCAGACTCTGTGAGGCTGGATTTTAATTTCCAGATCCAGCTGATATTTTTCATTGTGATTCCTTTTTACATTCTCAGCTTCACTGGTTCAGACCTTCAATTTCCCACTTCCTTGCATCACAGAGGGCCTTCAACCTGTGATATAAAGTTTTCTATCTAAGGCTAGTTTTCTGCTAGCAAGCAGAAAACACATCTCTTTGTTCACTGTTGATCATACACTCACTTGGATTATTCTAAGCTTTTTTTTTTTTTTGATCCCCGTGGTACAAAGAACATGAAGAAGGATAAGGCAGGAGGGATAAAGAGGGAGATGGAAAGATGTGGAGCATTTGTTTCTCCCTGCTTAGGGAGGTTGCTGAAGTTCCCGAGGGCTGGAAAAGTATCAAAGCAAACTCATCCTTCAGAGTTCACTGGGGGCCAACCATCCCTGTGAGTCACATCTGTCCTGTTGAACTCCTCCCTGCACATGATGATGAAGAGAACCTGGTGCCTTCTTCCCACTGTGTTTGCTGTACTCAGCTGCCCCTGGGGCTGCCAAGCAGGGAAGAGCTGCCTTCCATCTCTGGAGACACAGGTACAGGGGCTGATGCTGCCCAGCTGAGGCAGGAACGTGGCACATAAGAGCCATGAAGTGCTGTGACGGTGGAGTCCGAGCTTGCTCTGTGCTGGAGTTTGGACAAAGCCTGCCTGGCTAAGCTGGCTGCTTGGAGCAGAAATAAAGCCAGGCAATGAAGCAGGAAGGACCAGTATGACACTCATGCATGGTAGCATAACTGTTGGCAGGCTGAGATTGCTTGTGCTGTACATGGGGCTTTAAAACTTGGACCTATTGGTACAGTTATTTTTGTCTGCATAGATTTTACTGCAGTAAAATAAACTTTAAGAGTACTTCAGTATGCCATTAAGCAATATGGTTATAATTGTTGCACAGAGCCTTTTTCATCCTCTGTTTGTGGGGAAAGATATGCTGCAGTGGACACATTTGTAAAGGAATTAGTTATTTATTTGCTAGATATGGCACATTTCTTGGATCTTGCTGTGACCTTCAAACAGAAATGGTTGGGTTTGCAATGGTTCTTATCTTCTGTGGGAGATATTTTCCTTATCTTCAGCCAGCACCAGAGAAAGTGGTATCTGCTGCAAACTGGAGTTAGACTTGAAACAAATCTTAGGGTGTGAAACACATGTGCATGCCTGTATATGCATATCATGATGTATCTCTGCATCTGAAAATGCTGCAGTGATGTGCTGAGTGTCTCTGCAGACATGCAAGTGTTCAAATTAGAGTACCACTTCCATTCACAGTGGCTTAAGCATTTTCTCCCATTTCTCACTCCTTTTTCTGGCTGCTGTGCTCCACAGTGACAGCTCTTCATTGCCAAACCATACATTCAGGTAACTGAAGATAATTACGTGGAAAAATTAGGGGTAATTTTTTAAATAGTGAAATTTTTTACTTCATAATTCCCATTCCGCGTTGTATGTGAAAGTGGTGGAGGCCATGTTGTTCAGCACATCTCTAAAGCATTTACCTTTAGCGGGGGATAAAAATATTTGTCCTAAAATGTGAGTATTTAAAGAAGTACTTTCTAAAGTCGTGAAAAGGACAGCAGCTCCATTTCTGCAAGAGCTAGAAAAGAATTTAGCAGTATGTTTGTGGAAGCTTAGCAATACCTGGATTGCTGTTTATAGAGGGATGCTGCCAGTCTCAGACTGTGTACCTTGTTCTTCAGTCAGAAGTGGTGTCATACTGAGAGAGTTGTCTGTGTGCTGCCCCATGGAGCCCCTGGTGCCTTCCAGACTGACACAGCTGCGTGCTGGCCTGATGCAGGTCAGCAGTTCTTAACGGCTGTAATTCCACTGAAGCTGTCATTTCAATAAATAATCTGGCCATCCTTGATGTCTGCTTCACACACCTCCCTGGAAGTAAAGATGTTCCAACAGAACACAGATGGAAATGGTGGAAACGTACAAATATTTAATATTATGTTGATCTGCCTGGACTGTGCTCCTGACATTACAGAGATGCCTGATGTTCTCTGAACTCCA
The DNA here is from genome assembly GCA_013397075.1 of Rhabdornis inornatus. NCBI lineage: Eukaryota > Metazoa > Chordata > Aves > Passeriformes > Rhabdornithidae > Rhabdornis > Rhabdornis inornatus. Next base: position 6,049 of record VWZS01010571.1, on the reverse strand, counting down.
ACCCCTCTCCTGGCTTTTTTACACATTCCAGGTTCCACCTGGAGATGGACCTGGATCCCAGTAGGCAGATTATGGCCTCAGGCTCACTGAAACAGCACTGCAGTGCCTCTGGAGTTCACTGATCCATGGCTCCTATTTCTGGCTTCCCTTCAGCCTGGAGTTTCTCATGCTTAGTGACAGGGCTGGAATGTTTTGGAAACTTTTCCATTAATTATCCAAGCTATTTTCAGTGATTGAACTTCAAAAATAAATATATTGCTGTGATTTTTAGGAAAGCTAAACATTTTTCATTGCACTCTGTTCAAACCCAGTCTGCTGTGCAGGGTGCAAGCTCCTTTTATGGGATGCGTGAGAAACTGAGTTGGATGTTTTTCACAGGTTATTTCCCAGATTGTTGTGTTTTCGCATGAAATTCCTCTGTAGTGGAAGACAGGAGTTTAATCATTTTGCCAGATGAGCATTTCAGACTGCTTCTCCTTTGCAGCCAAGAGGACTGTTACGAGCACTAACCTGCTAGCAACATTGAGCTGTAAAAGCTTTGAATTTCTATGAGGATTAAATTGCAGCTCAGGTCACAGTCAGGGCTGTGATGGGATGCCAGTAAAGGAGAGCAAATTGTCCTCAGATCGTAATAAAAATTTTTTATTGTTAATTAATTCTGAGCACCAGAAAAAGTGCTACGTGCTTTACCATGAAGGTGGGAACTAAATCTCTGTCCTAGAAAAGATGCAGCAAGAAAGTGAAGCAAATGACTTGGGGTAAGAAAAGGAGATAAGAAAAGTAGGTAGGAGGGAGAGCAAAAATTTGTATCAAGCTCATAAAGTGAATCAGGTTGATTATATGTGGATCTTCTAGTTAATAAATTGTACTAATATGTAATTATTACTACTTAAATATTTATTCTGTTTCTACACTTTTAAAAGGTTATATAAACTTTGATAATTTTTCTGGGCTGTTGATCACTCCTGCCTGATTCTACCATAACTCCACTCCTCACTAAGGCCCACCTTATCTTGTGGTGACAGACAAGGTTACCTGGCTTAGAGGGGATTAATGGCACCATCCATCTCCCATCCTGAATCCCAGCCAAACACTCTGAAGGTTTTCCTGGCTCTTACACACTGTCAAAGCAGATTCCTCTTGCCACTGTTAGCCTTTTAGCAGATGTTTTTCTCTTCATACTTGAAGGGCACAAGTACAATGGGGAACTGATAATTACAGCTTATTGTGAAGTCTTCTCTATGCTCTCATTTTCCTTTAAGAAACATGCTCATGAAAGTTATGTTAAGATTACAGCGACCTTAACAGTACTTATGACAATGTTTAATTGTACAATTTAAAGCAACTGAAATCCTGGTTCCCAGTTAACTGTGCAATTTGCCTTAACTTGGCTCTGAGTTGCTGCCCTCCACCACCTTACTTGTTTACATGCTGGCCAGAAACAAGGTCCCAGAAGACATTTCTGTCCTGGTCAGCATATATGACACCCCAGATACCTTATCTTCTGTTAAATGCAGAACTAATTGGCGTCCACCATCTGTACCTATTCTGACTGGGCATCAGAATAAATTAAGCCACTCCTAGGACTACAATTTATCTGATTGGCCTTTTTATGGTGCCTGAGGCAGTAAAGGGCTGGAGACTCCTTGAACAGTGTCTAGCTCTAGGCAGGGCATGATCAAGACCTGTTGCACTTTTGGTGCATCTTGTGGTTTCCCAGTGGTGTCTGAAACCACAGATGTGGAGGGTGATAATACGACCTGAGGCACAGCAATATGGATTTTCAGAAGTCCACACGCACAGCCATGCCCTCTGACCAGTATAAGAAAGCTTTTTCAGACAAGGAGAGTACTTCAGGCAGCGTAGAAATTGGGCCAATGTAGATGAGTCATGAAGATAACATTTTTATTTTTCTTTTCAACAGCTGTGTGGTGGAGGATGATGGCACACACTGTCATCTTGGCATTGCAGTATGGGTGAACATATCTCAGAGGTTTTATAAGGGTAAGATCTGGATCTGGATGAAGAGCAGGGTGAGATGTCATGGTCTGACTGTCAGAGGTGCCTCTCATCCATTACAGGGCAAGAACTTCAGCTCTTTCTGCCAATTGAAACAAATACTTGTCCTTCTCCCTCTTTTTCTTGAATTGAAATCAGAGATGAACTGTGAGTCCTCTCCCTTCAATTGCTTTCACCTACTCCTACCAACCTCTTCCTGACCTGGAAGCAAACCACTGCTCCTGCTTGGGAAGAAAATAGGAGCTTCACCAGGAAGGGTGAGTGTCCATCCTAGGGGTAGGCCAGAAGAAGGAGTTACTGGGTGGCAGCAAGTTCAGAGATGTCTCACCTCATTTACACCCTGCTCTGCCCATGCAGGAGGATCTCTCTGAAGAGTGATCTTTTGTGAAATATCCCTAAAAAGCCCCTGAACTGGGGGTGCTCTTCCCTAGATGCAAGGTGGAGCTCAGCTCCTGGCTGGCTGTGGGCAAGCAGAGCTGCCTTCCTCTGAGCAAATCTTCTGATCCCATCTCATCATCATAACATGCTACTCTCGTTTCTCTCTGGAGCATGACCTGCTTCAGCCCCTGAACTCTAATACTATTTTTCTTCAAATGTTCTTAGCTAAACTCTGGATGAATTTACTCCAACAGTTTCCAGAGTCCAGACAGACCTTCTGTTCGTGTTTCAGATGGCACTTCCTTGCCTGGAGGCCACAAGTATCGCAGACCTGGTTTCTCAGATCAGAGTAGTGCTAAGAAAAATTCTTTTGGTGTTCTCCAGATGTTTCATAGTTGAAAGCTCAGCCATGTTTTAAGTCAGATGACTGCAAAAGCATGCACTGTGTCTTCCCATAACTATAAAGCAGCCACACTTCATTTTTTCTGAAGACAAATCTGGATGATGGTTGTCTTTTCCCCTGCAATAACAATCATCTCAATTTTATCTGGGCAATTTGAAACACCAGGTCTGTTCTCCTAGATGATGTGACCTCATCTGTCAGCCAAAGATAAAAATGGCTTCTCAAGAGCATCTTTTAATATTCATGGCATTAGGAGATCTCTTTTTTTTTAAGGTGATGCTGGTTAGGGCCTTGGTGTTTATAAAAGAAATAAGATTCTCAAACCCCACACAAAATTCTCCTTGTAGCTAGTTATAGTCTTATTCTTGTCCTGTATCTTTATTATTCACCAAATACTTAGTTTATGCTTATCCTAAAAAAACAGCTGCCTGGGTTGTCACAAGCTCCCTTATTCCAAAGTTTGTCACAAAATGAGAAAAGATTTAACATCTCTGTGATGGAACTGAAAAAGAACAAATGTGGTGATAAGATCCCATAATTCTGCTGTGGGGTTTGAATAATCTTGATTTGTTTAGTTTATTATATTATGTTTCTCAGGTCACTTGTCTTAAAGCATTTATTGATGCTTTTGCAAAGATCAGCACTGAGATATTTATTATCACTGTTACTATTCATTGTGTGTCTACATTGCCAGTTGTGTGGTGTAGAGATCTCCATACCAGACTGCTTCTGCTATTCTTTTCTCTGATGGGCTGGTGCTAATATCTGCATGCAGCACTGCAGCTTACAGTATAGCTATACCTGAACTGAACAATTTATATTGTCAGAGATGCCTGTAGAACATAAGGTTAGAATGTCATCTTTGAAAAGAAAGATGAGATTCTGGAGCAAAGCTCGGTGGTCAGAGATTAAGTCATTGCAAGTTCTGGCTGCAGAAAATTGAACCTTCAGTACCAATAGCTCGGACCTGCAAGCTAGTAATCCTACAGTGAGGTATCTGGGCCCTGGAGATGAAACTTTGCTGCAGAGACACTTTCAAAGCATGTGGAAGCCTGGTGCTGTGTGAGTAAATTCACAGCCTTTTCTGCTGGAGCTGTGCTGAAGGTCTTGTCTCCTTCAGGTCAGCTAGCTCTAGTGCCCCAACCAGCACCTCCTAACACTCTTCAGCTCAAATAGGTCCCAAAGCTTAGGCAACATAAATAAAGGACCTCTGCACATCTAGTTTGTCTGTGCTGAACTGGATCTGCTGGCATGAGCTGCTCTGCCACCAGCTCTGAGGGTGGCTAATCGATGCTTTTGCTGTGCCCTTCACTGTGACTGTGGGCTAGAGCAGATCTTCCCTAGCCAGCACTCTGAATGTGATTCTGCAGGAACAGACCCTGCTTTCTACTGCTGATTCCTGCAGGAAGAGGATAGTAACGACAACTGCCCCCTAGGAGAAAGACCTCTTGACCTGGTGTCTCTCTGGGGCTCTGCTGAAGCTTGCTTACAGAGCACTCTGCTCATTTCTGACTCTTCCCTACGTGCCATCCCTTGGGAGGCAATGGTGATTGCATGGCAGCTTATAGGGTGTGCTAGCAGGGTGGGGGGGCAACACAGGAAGAAAATGAATGGCTGCAGTGGAAAACAGAAGCAGTGTGCTTAGAAAAGCAGGAGAAAGCAGTCTGTTTAGTTCAAGTCTTGGGGCAGAGGATTTTCTCCTGTTTCACATAAAAGTCTTCGCTGCTGTTTGTGATTTGCTTTTCTGTGGTGAATCCCACCAAACAGTGAGAAAAGACTAAGAAGGAATCAAGCATCAAGCATAGTTTGGTATGATCTGCACAGTGGTGAAAGAGAAGACACTCTGCCTGGCTTTGCTGTCACATGGATATGAACACATTTTACTCTCTGTCTTCCTCTTTTCTGAGTCTTTGGTACAGCTCGTCTGCCTCTCTTCATGTCCCTCTGCAGCCCAGGCAGCTGCTGGATCCAAACCCATGCAGGAGAGCAGATGCTCTTTTTCCAGTAAGACTGTGAAAGAGATTAAAAACAGTGGGAGCCCAGCTTCCACAGGATGTGGACGGGGCAGCATAGACTAATTATGTTTTTGTTGATCCCTTGGAAAACTTTGGTTTTACCTTAAATGTCTCAAACTTCTCCTTGCCACTGACTATGACTAGTCAGTCTGGGAAGCTGTGTGTGGTTGACAGGTCATTGGGGAAAGTACCTAGGAGGATGTGAGATGCTTTCTAACATTTTCTACATCAGGCATGTGATGTGCTTTGCAGGGAGGCTGATGTGGAGCTATGCTGCAGCTTTGGGAGGTGGTGATGCTAGAAACAGCATTCTGCCCTGAGTGCCCATGGAACGAGTCTGACGAATGAATTTTGTACTGTGCTGTACTTCAGGAAACAAGCAGTGTGTAGGTAAATCTCAAAGCGCAATTTAGCAGGGCAGGTTGCAATTTCACTTTGAGGAATTTGGTCAGGAGGAAAGTAGGGCAAAACGTTATTTAGAAGCCCTGATGACATTTTCTGTACCATAATGCAAATACTCTAATCCCCTCATTGGGTGCCTTGGAAGCACACACATTTTCTTTGTAGCCCCGTTATCAGGTGCCTTGGAACCACCTTTGTTTTCTAAACATTTGTTTTTCCTGTAAGTTTTCTCGGTACCTCCACCTGCTCTCGCAAACCTTAAAGCTGTAGTTGCACAGCAGCTGCACTGTGCCTAAATGTCACAAGCTGCATGCTCTGTTGTTTAAGCTGCACACAGGGCTGGATTCAGTGAGCTTTTTACTGCTACAGCTTTAGCAGTGCCCTATAATGTGGAATTGTGTCATCGTTGCCTCTCCACTGCCATGCTCGTCCTCCCGCAGGGCTTGAAAGGCCTCGAGGCTGTGGTGCTGGCCCAGGCACCCCGTCCTTGTGCCAGTGCGTGACAGCGTGTGGCAGCGATGGGAGCGGGTACTTGGGCAGCTCCATTATCAGCCCGAGAGCCTTGCTCCCGTTAACCACCACAGCTTCCGTGGGAGATCAGTGGGCTCATCTCCATGGAGTGGGTGCCTAGATCCCGTGTGCCATGGGCTGCCACAGTGTATTCGCTGGCCGCCTGCCTTACGGGCACGACTGTGGCAGTAGAGACACGAGTCCCAGCGGGGCAGCGGTGCAGAAGGGCAGGCTGCTGTGCTGCCCGCGTCCCAGCAGCCATGTCCTGGGGCTGAGCCCGTGTCACCCGCTGCCCCTACGGGGGCCCTGCCGCCCCGTCCCC